>CAMOHE010046936.1:0-20726 GCA_946598075.1 Artocarpus hirsutus
AATATGACCAATAAAAATGCTTGCTATCTTTGGATAAACAAACAAAAATAATAAGACATATTAATTACCAACTATCATTTTCATCAATTATAAAAAAAACTAATCAACCTTTGGGCGATTCCTAAGTTCTTATAATAGATGAAATTCAATGACTCATGATCTATAAATGTCATTTCAATTATAAGCATCAAAATTCATGGGTTATTAAATTTTGTTTCTCAATTTAAAAATTACTAACTTTAAAGTTTGGCCACTTTGGTGACTAACAAACTACAATAATGTAATTTCAAAATTAGAAACAAAAATTTTCATTAATTGTTGAAATAAATGATTATATATTTGATCATAAATATATACTTAGAATTTGAACAACTTTCATAACCAACAAAGGTAAATAAAACAAGTAAAACTTGTTTCTGTAATACATAAATTCGGTCATTTAATTCCTAATAGAATTTGCACAAAATTATGCAATCATTGATCTGTGTCATATTTTTAATATTATCAACAGCAAAAGACCATGAACCGAGTCTTATATGCACACATACATATTTTTTTTTTTGAAGGAAACCGAAAACATTTATTGAAAAGCATTTATTTGAGAAGCATATATAATAATTGGCCAACAGGTGTAATAAATGCAATCGTCAATTCCACCGTATATACGATTTCTTCTTCTTCTTTTTTTTCTTTTTTTTTTTTTTAACTGCATTTACTGCACCTTTACTTCAATGGTCAAACAAAGAGTTGGGATGCATTTATTGTACCTGTATATAAATGCTTTTACATTTAAACCTTTATTTTGAATTCAAACACAAGCATACAATCGGATTACAGTGCATAATAAATGCTGAGAATGGTTAAAATAAATATTCGGCACCGATTATTGCCTTTTGTTCTTTACTGCTTTCCAGTCATGAAATTCTTAGCGCACACACAGGCATAATGAACAAGAACAAAGTGGAACGTATAAACATAATTAAGAATATAACCTAAGGGAAAATTATGAGTCCCAAAACCTAATGCTCTTGATACCATATGTAAACTTTAATAACTGTAATTCTCAAAAATCTTAGAATTTAATAATTTTCACAGGAAAAGATTTAGAGCATACCTTGATTCATAGCTTCAATTATTCAGAAAACTCTAGAACAGAAACTGTCAGAGAAGAAGAACCCAGTTTCTCTCTCTAAACCTACAATTTCCTTTTAACGTATTTTTCTGATGGAGAGAAGAATACAAAAATTGATAGGGTAGAGAGAGGACTAGACTCATATTTATAGACCCTCAATAGGTGCCTTTCCATCAAAGCACATATCTCTTCAGATATGGACATTTCTTTTCAGACATAGACACATCTTTTAATAAGAGTTACAACCCCTCATAGCCAATAAAATTTTAACATTTAAATAATTATTAAACTAAATAAATAAATAAATAAATCTGATAGATTTTATAGGTCCTTAATTAATTATGTGGGTCATAATTCTAACATGAAAGACTAATCTAACAAAAAAAAAACAATCCTATGGGTGATGTAAAAGTAAAATTCATACCATAAAATTCAATTTTTATATTCTAAAATATTTCTTTTTCTCTTTCTTTTTTTTTTTTTACTCGAAATAGCTTTAGGGTGTTTGCTATGTTGATTAAAACTATTAATTAAAATAATAAATATTGTAACATATAAAAATTTTATATTATAAATTTTTTTTATTTTTATTGTATTATATAAAAATTTTATACTATTTTTAATTAAAAAATTAATTAAAACTAGTTAATATCTATATAGTTTGGTCAAGGATATCAACAAGGACATATAACGTACATTGAAGAGAAGCAGCCTTTCTTGACTTAATAAATGCTTAAAGGTTGATTTGTCAATTTGCTGAGAGGGCACGTGCCAAGATCACCCCAAAGACCAAACTGAAATACGAGTCTGCCACTAGTCATATACTAGTTCCGTGATTCCTGACAAAAAGTAACCTTTCGCGGTGTCATCAAAATAAATATCTAATATATGGTTCAAAACATAGGAATCCGAGAATGCAATTTTATTTTTCCTTATAGGATATATTATTTTAATTATTAGATTAATTTTTTAATAATTTAATTTATAATTAAAAATAATTTTATATCATGAGTTACAACTTTTCAACATAAATAGTCTTAGATTAAGTCATTAAAAAATTAATTTAATGGCTAAAACAACTTGGTTTATTGATGTTGCAATTGTCTTTTTTATAATAAAAATTCATTTAAAAGAGGGTTAGATGTATATTTTTTTCCTCACAACCTACAGGGAAATTCTTCAAAATAAAAACAAGAACAAAAACTGATTATTTTGATGGGTCATTGTCGGATGGATCTCCCTGTTGATAAGGTTCTGTTTTCTACAATTAAATTTAATCAAATCATATTTTGTCAAAAACCAGATATTTATTATTCAAGTTGTACTACTAGCTTTTACGTGATTGGGAAAAGTCGCAGACATTTTTGTAATTGGGACCGATTGTACTGAAGAGGTTTAGGTGCAGAGTACCCGCGGGACATATCTGCATATATTTTTGTCATTATACATTGCAAATGTCAGTAGCCGTGTAATTCACGCTGTGCAATACACAAAAGATCATAACGAGGCCGTTTGATTACGTTTTCAAAATTTTTAAAAATATTTTTTATATTTTTTAAAGTAAAAATTTTAAAAATAATATTAGTATAATTTTTAAAAAAATTTTATTTTTTAAAATAAAAATATTTTAATTTATTTTAAAAATAATACTAAACGACCCTATGGGTGTAACATTAACTTGTAATTTTATTCGATCAAAAGCATTACCTTATAATTTTATGAGAGCTTTTACAATAGTATAAACATTTTGCTTTTATCTTAAATCTTATATTTAATCGTTGAATCAACTCTTTACTATCATATTTGTGACCGTCTATATCAAAATTTTGCAACGCGATGCAAAATTGTTTCATGAAACCATTATTAAGAAATACATTAAAAAGATAAGTTTTAAGAAATTATTATTATGTTAGCATTTAAAGAATTAAGTTTAAAGAAATAATTATTATATTAAAATATAACAATTATTACGTTTAAGGAAAATCAGTATTTCTTTAAAAAATATTACTTCTTTAAAAGAAATATTTTATAAAACCATCCATTATTAAGATTTCTTTTAAAAAATTATTCTGTAATTTAAGAAATTTATGTTTAAATATGTTTAAATTCGTAGTTATATTGTTCAATAACGGCTACCTAAGAAAAGTAGATCCTTGTTTCACCTCGTTAAGTTTAATATTAAATGCATCTTTTCGATATTATGCATTGTTGAATTTAAGCGACCGCTGGTGAAAACTGTACTATAACAAGTCCTTCTAGATGAAGCAGGCACTTATCCGAAAACATGCACACGTACGGCGTGTTTACTAGACCGTAAAGATAATATGTTTTAAAAAAAAAAGCAAAGATAATAAGAATAATAATCATTTATTCTTTTTCATATTTATTCATTTGATAATATAATAAAAAACAATCCAATTCTTTTTATAATATTTACTAAATTCAATTAAAATAATGATCTTATTAATGTAATTATTAAAATATTTTTCATATAATTTATAATCATTGAATTGACATGTGAATTTAGATATTTATGTACACATTTGGCATCATTCTCTTTCTCAGGAAATCAATATTAAGGGGATATTATTTCCAGCAAGTCCATATTTTTGCTTTTTTTTTTAATGTTTTAGCTATAACTTGATGAAAAGGAAAGCATGATGGTAAAAAAAGAGCAATGATAGCAGTAGCTGTTATTTTGGGGGGTTTCAGGGATGCTCTTACTTGGGTTTTGCATGTTCAGGGAATTGTCATATACTACTGCCTTCACTTTTCAGAAAATAAATAGGAGAAATTATCAAATTAGTATATTATTGTGATACATGCATTTAGTATTTTATATTTTGAAATATTTAATACTGATATCTCGACTTTTGAGAAAAAATTTTTTAGTAACTTAGAGCCTTTTTGAGACATAAAAAGATAAAATATAAAAATAATAAGTTTGTCTTTTTATGCCCTAAAAAAGGCTTCAATGTATTAAAAAAAAATTTCAAAGGTCGATATATTAATATTAAATATTACAAAACATAACATATAAAACTCATATTTGGTTATAATCGAAAGTATTAATTTAAAACTTCCCCAATAAATAAATATCTGAAGGGTTGTTCTCATCTTTAGCAAAATTAAATGTACACGGCCCCATTTGTTGGTTTTGGACAACATTTTGAATTACCCCAATGACATCAACTTCTAATTTGTCAACAACACGTGAAGAGTCCAAGTAAATTACAGGATGGAAATTTTTGACACTTGCCCTACTTTTCGTGTAAATGTGGATTACTTTTTTTTAAAAAAAAAATCCTTAATAGGAAACTTTCAATAGGAAAAAGTGAGCAGTATTGAGAGGTACAAAAGATATAAGCACATCTCAATTATGTCAGCACTACGTAACAAAAAATCATTGGTTAAAAAAAAAAAAAAAATACCTGGAGGTTCTGGAAATCAACCTGAAATGAGGGAAACCTCATCATATATAATTTGATTGTGAATATTTGGAGCTCAGATAAACTAAAGTCAATGGTTGCAAGCGTACGCCAACAACAATTGTAGGTTTAACTTTCTGGTAAGGAGTAGGCTATTTCGAATCCTCTAACTTCAAGTTTTTTTTTTTTTCTTTTTTAGGACACTACTAAAGTCTATTCTGTAAAAATTGAGAGCTGGGTTTAGAACAGGAAACATCAATTGGTCTGAAACGGCGACGAAAGAAAATAATCTATAATTATATATAGAAGCGTCAATGTTTAACATCGTTTTCAACCATGTGCATTTTAATTCTTAGTGATTTTTTTTTTTTGCTTTTCAACTTTTTTTTGCTTATCCCAAAAAACATTTTTTTTTTATTTTCATCCTTCTTTTTAGCATTTCTCTTATCATATCTCAAATATATGTCATTGAAGGATTCTCGTTCATCTATTTTTCTTTATTAAAATCATTACCTTCTAACGTCTTCGCTTAATTTTCTCTCATAATTTCCTAAACCATTCTTTTAAGATCAAATATAGTTTTCACAGTTAACTTTTTTATTTACCTAATTGCTCAACTGAAATAACTCTCTCAAAGAATTAAAAGATTAAAAAATTTAATAATGTTGCTATAGTATTTTGCCTCATAAAATTCAAACAATTACTATATTTCTACGGTGTTTGGAAGGGTGGTGGGAATTATTAGTTATAACTGTTTTTACTGGAGCATCTAAGAACTTTAGATTATAGTAATTTTTTTCTTTTTGTTATACCATGTGAGAATTTTATACTATTTATAACTGAGATAATGGTGTGAAGTGCCCTATGTTCAATTTAAACCTTCAGGTTAAACTATCTACCCAAACAATTTTTTATGAATTAGTAATTAGGTACGCATGTGCGTATACACGTGCTTCTGAATTAGTAAAACTTATAAACAATGACAAACCGTGACAAATTACCTAGACGAAACGACAAGCATCAAAACGACCTAGCAGTAGTAAAACGACATGCCATCTTATTACAAGCAACAACTCTTTGTTAAGGAGCAGAGAATGCTCCTGCATCACAATCACAGAAACAATATTAGTTAAACCAATTAAAACATTACAGTCTCTCAAATTGCGAGTCACAAGCCAGAAACTACGTACTACTTGAGTATTTTCAAGATATTTATATTTCTGTTTTTGTATGGCAATTGTTCTTCCAATATTTCTTTCGGCCCTTGCCTTTGTTGCATGGTATCCTTATAGAAAAGGTAGCGTGCTTATAGTAGTTATATTTATGCAATCATAGTAATACGTTAATTACAATGTTATATCTTTTAGTTTTAACTAACTTTTAATTTGTCCTTTTATTTTTAAAAACTACAAAGATAATTTTTAAATTCAAAAAACTAATTTTAATTTTATCCTTATAAAAAAAATTGGGCAAAAAAGGTATAGATTGATAAATATAAAAATCTTAAAACAAAATATAGTATTTTAGAAAAAAAAATACCTTAAGTTTTATGCCTTTTTAAATGTAAAAATATTTTTAAAAAAAATTTCTCAAGAAGAAAAAAATTTTAAAAACAAATTCAGTCTAATTAAGTGTATCTTTATCTTATGTTCCTGTTTTTCAGTCAAAAAAGTGTAAAAGAGATGAAATTGAAACAAGTTTTTCAAATTTAAAAAATACCTTTATATATAGTTTTTAAGAATAGATGAATAAATTGAAAAATAATTAAAATTGAGATGTATAGTTTCATAATTAAACCTTGTAATAATCATGCAGATTGACAGAATAAAGTAGTTTGCTTCTTGTTTTTCCAAAAAGTGAGAGACTCTCCTAAAAAGCAAGGTATTGGGAGAATCTTCATCACAAAATCCAACCAGTTTTAATTTGTTGAGAAAGGAAACATAGCAACCTTGCTGAGGAGTGGCTTGCAAGTATCTCAAAATGCGAAAGGCTGCATCGTGGCGTGGCTTTTGTGGCTCGTGCATGATTTCGCTGAGAGAGTGAATAGAATAAGAGATATATGTCCTAGTGCTGGTCATATAAATTCTACGCCCAACAACCCTTCTAGAAATTGAAGGATTATTGAGAAATTGAAGGATTATTGAGAAAGCATTGCTATAAAACATCGGTAGTGTTAAATATCATCTACTAAACGAAGAGGGGTCTTGTAGTATAGGGTCCAAAGGTGCTTAGTATCGATAGTGTCCCTAAACATTTTTCTTGTTTGAGGGCATTTTTCTGATGGTTTAGTTAGAGATTTTGTTTTATGGGTAAAGTTGTCAAAATAGGACCAAGTAGGCTCGTATCATTAAGAAAATGTAGAAGTGTATATCCTTTGTGAGATATAGATATTCCTTTCTTCGAACAAGCAACCTTAATTTTCAAGAAATATTTTCATCTTCCAAGATCTTTAATCCTACAAATCATAACGAATCCTACAAAATCAGCCTTAAAAGGGAAACATCCTGATGAACTCCATCTATACAAGGTTAAATTAAAGATTTTTGTCATTACAACCTATATTTCTCTTTGTCTCAACTTTATCATGCAATCTCAAGGTCTAGCACAATCTTTGGTCACTGTTCTAATAGAAAAAAAAAATCCAGTTTAAATGAGTCCTATTACAATATTTTCTCTCATAGAATTTAATTTGTTATAGTATTTCTTATAACACCGTCTTTTCAGGTCATCACTAAACTTCTCTTATCATTGTCTTATAAACATTAATCTTACTTACTCAGTAAAGAAATATTCTTAAAAATTGTTGCGATTTCTGTTGTAACCGTAGTTGAGACATAGTTCAACAATTAACTTTAAAAAACATTCAAGATGTTTCTTAAAACTTATTAAAAGACATTTATTTTCTTAAAACCTAACTTTAAAACATTTTGTAAACATATTTTTTCTAAATTTTTTTTTTCATAAAACATTTCCTATAAAACATTTTTTTGAGCATTGACTTTCTTAAAACTTTGAAAATGCTATATCAAATAGTGAAAAACTTTTTCTTTTATCAGCAGAAGACTACCTATAGTGATACACATACCCAAATTTTTGCATTTGTCTACCGCAGCACCGAGCTCTTCAACCAATTTTATTGGTCTTCTATAGGACTACCTATTGCATGAAGAAACTTATAATGAGCTTACGTTCAGTAAATTCAAATATATTCTCACAAATCATTAAAACATTATTTATAAAACTTTTCTCATAAAAACCATTATTATAAAACGTTTCTCTTAAAACATTTCTTAAATGTTTTTCATAGAACATTCTTCATATAACTTTTTTTATAAAAATTTCTCATGAAATGTTTTTTTTTTCCATAAACATTTAATGTAAAACATTTCTCAGAATGTTTTCCATAAGCATAACATATAAACGTATCATGGTAAAGAACGCAAGCAAGACATAATACGTGATTCCATTTATGCTCAATTATGAACTTTCAATTATGAGTATCTTGTGATTATTCCTAACTTACTTTAACTTCATATCATCATTCTTATCTTTCCTTATTTTGTGAACTTTAGTATTCATACCAACATTATTAATTATGAGAACATAAACATGATGTTTGCCTTGTAAAAAACTTAATACCATCGAACACCGAGATCATAACTTTAACATAACTTGTGTACCTCATGTCAAGGAGGCTAGTGCAACACTTATTTATTATCTTTGCTTTACCTTATCATCTTTCCTTGACCTTTTTATTATCTTGTTGAGCATAACAAGTGCTTACATACTTTAATGCTATAATTTAGCATTTAAACATTTAACATAGCAAATGCAAACATGTTGCATATTATGACTTAAACTTTAAAACATTATACATTGCACATGCAAACATATAATGTTATACAACCATATTGCAAAACATGACTTGAACTTTAAAACATGTTACATAACTCATGCAAACATACTTTAAGTGTAAATTATAACTTGAACTTTTAAAAACGTTATACATAGTGAATGCAAATATACAACATATTCAAAACATTTGATATTCATTTAATTCAAGCTATATGTGAGGCTTAAAACTTATTTGGATTGGCTCTGGTGTTTCGTATTCCATTCCTTTTCCTTTTGTTAGTAGGCTTCTGTATCCTGATCAAATGATACCCGACTATTAACTAACTTCCATATTATCAATCTACTCGATTAATAATGAAACTTAAACATTAACTGTTCTTTCCTTCTTACTTAACTTGGTGTAATGCCCCTTCACAAGACGTTATAGTTACCGTCTTATAACATCTATTATTTATGGTAAAACATAATTTTTGCAAAATTTAAATAATCAAAGTAATATGAAAATAGCTTGAATTTTTTTTAAACAAGACTTTTTAATCAAATCAAGTAACTTCATTTAAAAATAAAAACATAATTGCAACATTACCAAAAACATTAAACTTAACAAAATATTTTTAAGTTGCAAATCTCATAAAATAATTGAAAAACTAAAATCCACGGAATTATAAATAATTGAATAAAAGTTTAAATCATCATTAACTTAGGATGTGTCACTTCGATTTTTTGTTTCCGCCATCACGCACACACCCGCACCGAGCTCTTCCATTCTCATACCTAACTCTTGTTCCTAGCTGCAATATGAAAAACATATAATAAGCATAATGTTTAGTAAGTACACCCTAACTCTCACAAAACATTTTCATCAATTAACAATGTTCAATAAAATAAATTCATTATTAAATAAATACATTTTTTTAAATAATATATATAGTCATATTTCAAAATATCATATAGTAGGGCTCTGACGTTGTACCGTCATAACGCGCTAACCACGGAAAGAGTGAAGGAGCGACCCCCAAACCAACTGCGACAAAAATGAAGTGACCGTTCACCGAACCCTACCATCACCATCAGTCCGTCAAGTGTACAACACCTTTTTAAAACATCAAAATAATAATATAATAACACACATATATAGGTTTTCATAAAAAGGTTTCCATTAAATAGAATAAGAAGGTAAAAATAACATCATCTTTCATCGTTTTTCATCAATTTCTTCATCATTAAAACTCCTTATCTTAAAATGTCTTCATAACATATTATCAACCTCAATCTTTTTAATTTTGAACAATTATATTGTAGGGGAGAGATGTACTTACTTGACTTCGAGACTTACTCAACCTTCAATGGTAGGTGACACAATGACTCGGGTCGTCGATGTGCTCGCTTCTTTGAAGAGTTTGTGTCAAACATTCATATTAATAATAAGGCATACAATACTATGAGCAACATATAAACATCTCATACTATCACTAAACATCACCTTATCACGTAATAACATCAAGAAGCATAAAATCACAATTTATGAACCTAAAAGCAGGCAGAATGACCTTTAGTCACTTAAAAATTCCTAAAATTTAATCTTAACTCCCAATCAGCCAAATCCAGTGGCATTTGAAACTAGACTCAAAAAAAAAAATGATACATTATATGCATATTTTGACAATAATTTGCATGAAAAAAAAAGTCCTCAAAATTTAGTTAAAATTTTGGGTCTGTGTAAAGCTATATAGCTTTCTAGGTCAATTTCAAAAAATCATAACTATTTGAAGGAAATTCCGATTCAGGCGATTCAAAAGCCAAAAGAAAGCTCAAGATGTCTAGTATTTGAAAAAAATAAAGAAAAATATAAACATAATAATATAAAATCAAAAATTACTAGAATACGACGGCTATTAGGTGTTTGTATAAAAAGTGGGCATAAAGCATAAAAAAAATTCAATACCAATCCATAACCTAATAAAACCTCAATTAAAATTGTAAACACATAATTAACATGATGCTAATTGATAATAAAATACACCCATGAAGATGTAGATAACAAAAATATAAAAATCTATGATATCTTCAATCTAAGGTTTAATGAGAGGTTAATCAAAAAAACCAAATCATCAACTCTTTTCAATCACCAATTGACATGAAATACATATAAAAAAAAATCCATGTGATGATAATAATAATTCTTTTACTAACATAATACACTAAGACATCAAACAAACATGTTAAATAATTGATACACTTACCAAGATGAGTAAAATTACAAAGATTAGAAATCTTGATAAAGCAAAAGAAAACCAAGTACGAAGCCAATCAATGAGGAAGGAATGAAGTGTGAGTTTAGGGTTATTAACAAGAGGTTTTTATATAGATTTTAGGTGGACAACTTGTGAAACCCTGATAAACCTCTTTTTTTTTTCCAGGTGTTATCCTTTTTTTTTTTTTTAATATTCTCGGCAAAGCTTTTGCCGAGGGCCCAAATAGGCACAACAAACCTATATGGCCGTGCAAAGTTTACATCAAATATATTATACATACAATTCGAGTAATATATATTCTTATATATTTGTATTATTAAATAAAAACAAATCAATTATTGATTTCTTCTTATTATATTTTATTTAATTAAAACAAGATAAAATGCATCATCATATTATTAATTCATAAATAAATATAATCCCTACATAATTGGCATGAACCTTTTCTAGCACATCGAATTCTCATCGCGATCACTTATAATATCACTAAATAGCACGTTAGTAATGATATTATTATCGTCAATTATAATATTAGACTCTCTATTTGCCATTAAGTAGAAATCTTGGGTGTTACACTTGGTACCCTATCGATTACCTTTCCCTTTACTTTGTATCCCATTAGTTTACCCTTTTTATTTGCTTACTTTGTAACCCACCGAGTTTCCTTTATCGTTACTTAATATTGTAACCCACCAGGTTACCTTTCTCTTTCCTTAACTGTGTAAGCCATCGGTTTACTTTTCTCTTAACTTTGTAACCCATTGGGTTACTTTTCCCTTAACTTTGTAACCCTCCTCGTTACCTTTCTTTTTACTTAACTTTAACGTTCCTTAATTAGTTTTACCATCTTACTTGATGGGCTCGATAGCTAATGTATTACAGAACATTTTTTGTCTACGTGCCTTTTGCTAATTTAGAATGCTTAGCTCTGTTCTTCGCTGTTTCCTTTAAAAATGTCGATTTTACTTTTAACCGGTTTTTTGTAAACTTCATAATTTTACTAAATTCTTTGCTTAACTTTACCACCTTGATAATTACATGTTCGGAAACATGCCTACTTAGGGCGTTCATAACATTATCGAAAACTAAACAGCGGTTTTCCTTTTGTTAAAACTTATTTTGTCAAAACTTTATAGTTTTGACCTAAAAATCATTGCAATTACTCCCCTAATGTTCTTTTTTTTTTTCTTTACTTAATTAAAGCTTTAAATTCTTTTAAGCTTAACATTTGTGGTTACTCACTACTCATTTCAATGCAAAGAAACCAAGATTTATAGTGAAAAAATACAGTTCTACACGGCTTCATGGTTTTAGCCTGAAGAACAAAAATCTTGATATTTTTGCACCCGGGACCAAAAACAACCATTTCATACTATAACATTTAGTTTTTCATAATGATTAAACCTTTCGTAAACACTCTGGCTTAATCAAAACGATTAACATTTCATAATATTTTCATTTCATGAAATTTTGTGCTTAAAATTTCATAAAATTTGTAACTTACTAACTAGGTAGAATTTTGACAAACTGTACATGTTGCTTTAATAGTTTGAATGAGTTCTACAGCTTTTATGTTTTAACTTTCTTGAGGTTCCAATGTTAAAGTTGACTTTTTAGCTGATTTTTAAATCTATCGAGTTTTTTTTTACAAAACTTTACAATTTAGCCCATTTTGGAATTGTTCAAAACTTTGTTCACAAAAGTTGTTTCCCTCACTATTTTAGCTACTTCCCAAGTTTATTTAGAAAACAAATTTGTCTTCAAGGCCCTCAAAATATATTATTTCTTAAAACTAGTTAAACTTTTTTTAAAACAAAGTTTAACAAATCCTTTCTCGTAAAACTTAAAACCATATTTCATACCATCAAATCTCATCAACATACACTAAAACTCTAAGTAATTATATCATATAGTTCCTTTATATATCATAGTCCATTTAGTTACAAAACACAGACTAATTTCATGAAAATATCAAAACTAGGATTTGTGGGGTTTATTAAGCAATTCCCATCTTTGCACCTCTTCTTTGGTGCGTGATCTTGGCTAAAATTCCTTGACAGGACTATAGCAAAATCCCATCAAAAACCATCCAAATCATAAGTCAAAATCCTAGAACACAATAGGGAAAGCTTGAGTTTTTTACTTTGAAAACTCTTTAGTCTTCCTTTTCTCTGCTTGACTTTGCTTCAAATCATGATTTAGAGGCTTGGCTTTGAAAAATAATTAAGAGCGTCTCATGGAGGGGCAGTCGGTTTCATGGATTCAAAATGGGAGAGTATTTTTTTTTCCTTTTTTCTTTTTGACTTTTCTCATGCTTTTGCATGATGGAGACAAACTTTTGGTCTCTTTTGTGAGCCAAAACTAGTGGAGAATTGGGGGTGAGGTGGCCTTTTCTCCACCTAAAATATGACATCACATAGCCCCTCACAATAACTTTTTTTAGCAATCTAAACCCCTGTTTGGCAAAAGTGGTGGGAACCACTTTTTTAATTATAAACAATGTAAAGCTCTCATATGCTACAGTAATAATAAAAAAAAATTACTACAGTGTAATGCTCTCATATGCTACAGTAAAAGTGGTTCTCACCACCCTTCTAAGCACCCTCTAAATTTATATTGACAGTATTTTTCTTATATTGTTAGTACATGACTCATATTGCCAGCATCCTTTTCCACACTGTGTTTTGTGGTCCACAAGCTTTTACATCATCCACACAGTGTAATTCCTATAGTGCTTAGTTTTACGAAGTCTA
The DNA here is from genome assembly GCA_946598075.1 of Artocarpus hirsutus. NCBI lineage: Eukaryota > Viridiplantae > Streptophyta > Magnoliopsida > Rosales > Moraceae > Artocarpus > Artocarpus hirsutus. The sequence continues at coordinate 13,424 of CAMOHE010046936.1, forward strand.
ATTTTTATACTGCATTCTTTGTGCAATGTAATTTTCATACTACTTAACTTTTCGCAGTGTAGTTTTTGTACCGCTTAACTTTATCTAAATATAATTCTTATACTGCATAATTTTATCATTGCAATCTTTACACTGCATAATTTTCATTCTGTGTATTTCCTATATTGTATTTTTGTCTTAAAATTTGTTGCAATACATTTTACAACATTTAAGCTTTCTAGCTTATTTTTGTATCATTCCTTGCTTATTGAGGACTATGATATGATTTTTTATCTTAAAAATCCCTTTTTCACCTCTATGGAATTTTTTATAAAAATCATATTTAAACAATAATCCTCATGACACCGAAATTACCCATTGAATTCTTAACAAAATTTTGAGCATAAAATTTGGCTCACAAAATTTGTTCATAATTTACTTGACATAATCCTTAATTATTGTATTTTTTAATGTATTAAAAATTCTCGACAGTCACATTTGTAGTTTTAACTAGTTTGAATCGGCGATCCAAACGTCCTTATTTGGTCTCATAATAATACTTGTGGGAAAAAAAAAATAAAAGCAAACAAAATTGATGAGTTGGTTTTATATCAATGATTTGAGTATTCTTTTATTCAATCTTTTGCTAGTTTTTAGGCTTTAATTTTTCTTTTTAGGTGTTCTACTTTTATTTTGTAGGTTTCTAGAAAAATAATGGAGATAAAATTTGAATCAAAACAAAAAGAGAGTTAATTGGCACCGTGGCCATGGAATTGGGCACGGTGGCGCCATTGCATGAATGTCCCATATGAGAGACAGTGAGTTGGGTGCCGCAACACCCAGGAGGAGAGCCGCAGCGAATGACCAACACGATGAATCTAAAATGCGCTCAGCACCGCTGTGCCTATCGAGAGATTGTTAGAGTGGATTTTTAATTTGGGCCTGAATCATTCATTTTGACCCAAAAAGTGTAACTAGCATACTCTAGGGTATTTTGGAGAACTTTTGAGGGATAGAAAGCTGCTATCAAGAGGAGAGAAGCTTAGTGTTTTGGAGAAAAACAGCACAATCCGGAGATGGAAGAAATCCTAATAATATTATTTATTGGTATTAGTAGGCCACAGGGATCCATATATAGCTGTCAGCTGGAGTGTTGTGGGTATATTTCATCTGTTTTATATGTAGATATAGTGAAAAAATTATTACTAATTTTCCCCAAATTTCTTATTTTCACTACGGTAACACGTGGTTTTTCTATATAACATTTACGTCTTGACTTCACGCCATTCGTAAGAGATGTGCATGCATATAACTCTGAACAATGAATGAGCAGTACATAGAAGCATGCAACTTGTTGGCTTGCTAGAGGTTTGCAAAATGGACGGAAACTTACAGCACTGATGTCGTGTCCTACATGTCACATGTACAATTTATATTGAAAACAAAAATATTCTTTCCAATTTTGCATTGTTTAAATTATATTGCAGCATTCTCTTTGAATAATTTAAGGTTTTTAGTTCTAACGTATATGATTAGTAGACGGTGTCACATCTAACATTTTAAGTATATTAAAAATGTAACAATTTAAGGATTATGTTAAGACAAAAAGTATAATTTAAGAAAAAATACTATAACATGAAAAATTATACAATATTAGAATAATATAGTGCAAAAAAGTACATTGTTAAAGTTATACAGTATAAAAATTACACTATAAAAGTAATACAATGTAGAAATTAGACTGTTTAAGGTCATACAGTATAGAAATTGGACTATTTAAGTTAAAGCAATATATGAATAATACTGTTTGGAGAATATGGATTAATAAGGAATGTTGTAGCAGTATAAAAAATATACCGACAGTATAAAAAAATACTATCAATATAAATTTAGACTATACAAAATTAGATAATATTGGAATTTTATTATGTGATGGATGAAAATAAGTATGGGAGGTTATGAGACCTCATGAATTGTATGAAAAAGAATACCGACAGTATAGAAAAAATACTGTCAGTATAAACTTGAACCACGTAAAAAGTTTGGTGGACACTCTATGGATTTGGATTGGGCCACCACACTATGAAATGTGGCCCAATCACCTAAAGCCACCCAAGGAACCCACTTGATTACCATGAGTCAAATGGTGACTCACCACCACTTTTTGTAAAAAAAAAAAGAAAAGAAAAGAAAAGAAAAGGACAAAGAAAAAAACAGTGAAACAATTTATGATATAAGAGATCAAATGTTGGTCTCCAACATGCAAGAAAAAAAAGAAGAAGAGAGAGAAACGTGCAAAGGAAGAAGGAAAGAAAGGAAAGGAAAGAAAAGAAAGAAAGAAAGAAAGGAAGAAAGAAAAATATGCTTCATTTTCTTCCTTCAAAAACCACCACCCCAAAGCAATTCTTTCTCAAAAATTGTGATAAATTCCAAGCTCAAATCATGTTTAAAGCAAGTTCAAAGTGTTTGGTTCAGGATTTGGTACTTATGGAGGTAAAATCCCAAACTCTTTCTTATGGACTTTGGTGATTTTCTTTAAGGTTTGGAAGGGTTTTGATGAGGTTTTGCCTTGGTTTTTATGAAGAGGGCAAAACAAAGTTTTGAGCATTTCAAAGGAGGATCAAAAGGCTTGGTGAAGTTTAGGTAAAATTCTAAATTTCATGCTTGAAAAAGTTTATGTTTTTTAATACATATTATATGTTTGATAAAATGTTTTGGACCATGGCATGTAAGAAGAATGTTAAGGTATGGTTATTTTATGTTATATGTTGATGGTGATGATGATGGAAAGAAGGAAGTAATGGTTTTGGTGAAATTTCAAACGGGAGTAGATTATAAAGAAAAAATGATTTCTCAACGATTTGAAAATCAGCAAAAAAGTCCACCTAAACGATGGAATTTCAAGAAAGTTAAAACATGAAAGTTGTAGAACTCGTTGAAATTGTTAGGACAATGTAAATAGTTTCTTAAAATTCTACTTGGTTTAAGAGTTATGAATTTTACAAAATTTGTTAAAGTTGAAAAAAATCTTTAAGGGGCAAAAACATCTTTTTACAAGAGGAATTTGGGTCAGGTACTTTAAGAAAATTTGATTCTCTTGAAAAATGGGGACTAATAGTTTAAAAAGATTATTTTTGATTTCGGGAGCAAAAATGTAAATATTTTTATGTTTTGGACCAAAATCGTAAAATTGTGTGAAAATTGAGTTTTTACTAGGAAACGTTGATTTCCTACACTGTTATAGGCAGTAAGTAATTATAGATTCTAAGTTTTAAAGGATTTGAAGTTTAGGTAAGGAAATAATTGAAGAAAAAGAGTTAAGGGCAAAATGGTCATGTTATGAAAAATGGTCAAAATGGACCCGAAATGTCCGATGTTGAAAAACGCTCCTTCACGGGAATTTTTTTGTAACATGTAATAAAAGGAACGGTAAAGTTAAGCAATGAGTTTTATAAGGTTACAAAGTTGACAAAAAACTCGATAAGGGTAAAAATGTAATTTTTACAAAAACCACCAAAGCGGAGTCGACTACTCCAAATTAGCATAACGCTCTTAGACGAAAAATGTTCCGTAATACGTTAGGTAATGAAACCGTCATGTGAGACGAGAGATTTAATAAGGGATGTTTAAGTAAACACAAGGTAACCGGTGGGTTAGAAAGTCAAATGCAACGGGTTACAAAATTAAGTAAAGAGAAGGATAAACCGATGGTATACCAAGTTATGAAAAAAAACAAAAGGAATGAATGTTTGGTGTTTAAGTTTTATTTTCAATCGAGTAGATTGATAAAAATAAAATTAATTAATTAGTCGGATGTCGTATGATCAGAACACAGAGGCCGACTAATGGAAGGAAAAGGAACAGAAAGAGAACGTTAGAGTTAACTCTAGGTTAGTTCAAACCTCACCTACAACATGAAGTAAATGATTTTTAAATATTTATGTTTATGTTTATAAATGAGTTTGTAATTATTATGCAAGTTTCTTTTAAAGAATGTTTGCATTTATTATGCGAAAAGTTTTAAAAATTCAAAGCAAGATTTGCAATGAATTTGTAACTGTTATGCTTAAAGTCTATTTGCATATTGATATGCATAATGTTTTTAAAAGTTTAAGTTATGATTTTTAAAATATTTAAAGTATGTTTTGCATTTTGATAATGCATAATGTTTTATAGTTTAAGTTATAAGTTTTATGTTGCATTTGTTATGCAATAAGTTTCAGTTATGCAATAGGTTTTAGAGTGTAAGATATGATTGAAAAAGGTGTTTACATATGATATATTAGCATTTGTGATGCTCATTAACGTTAAAAAGAAGGTAAAGCACAGACGATAAAAGAAAGTGTCGTACCAGCCTCCTTGTTATGAGGTACTGAAAGTAAAATTAAAGTTTGACCTCCTAGATATAAGGTACATGACCTCGATGTTCAATGGTTTTAAGTCTTTTACAAGGAAAGCATCATGTTCATGATTTTTTAATTAATGATGTTGGTACGAACACTAAAGTAAGATAAGGAAAGTTAAGGAATAATGATAGAAAGCTAAAGTAAGATATGGATAGTTAAGGAACAAAGATAGAAAGTTAAAGTAAGAAAAGAATGCTCATAAGACGCTCATAATTGAAAGTTCATAATTGAGTATAAATAAAAACATGCATTTTAGTTTTGCTTGTTTTCCTTGTTATGAAATATTTAAATGCTATGAAAAACATTCTGAGGAATGTTTATGTTAAGTGTTTATGAAAAACATTTTCATATTTACAAGAAAAGGTTTATAAATGACGTATTATAAAAAACGTTTCAGAAATATTTTATGAAAAATGTTTATGAAAAACGTTTTTAGAAATGTTTATGAAAAATGTTATAAGAGAAAGGTTTTTATGAGAAAAGTTTGAAAAGCAGGTTTAAATGATTTGTAAGAATATGTTTGAACTTACTGGGCGAAAGCCCATTAAAAGTTTTTTCATACTGTAGGTAGTTTTATGGGTAACCAGTATAACCCGTTAGAAGAGCTGGGTGTTGCAGAGGATAGATGCGAGGATTTGAGTATGGATACCACCACAGTTTGCTTAAGCTACAAAAAAAAAAAAAGATTTTTCACTATTTAATATAGTGTTTTCAAAGTATTAAAAAAATTACAGTCTTAAGAAATGTTTTTGAAGTTTTACGATATATTTACAAAATGTTTTATTTTGTTATAAAGTTAAGTTTGGATCAATGACTTAGTAAATATTTCTTAATAAGTTTTAAGAAACGATTTGAAATGGTTTTAAAGGCAAGTGTTGAGCGATGTCTCAACTTGGAATGCGACCGAAGTCGCAATAGCTTGTAAATATGTTTTAAAGGATGTTTAAAAGAAAAAAAAAATTATTTTAGTATTTTTCTTACTAAGTAATTAAGATTACTGTTTAAGTAATGATGTTTTAAATAAGTAAAGTGACTGCCCGAAAAGACAAGTCGTCACAATCAGTAAGAATAATGAAATAATTTGATTAGTTTTACTGAAATGGGATGCCCTACTCTTTTATTTATTTGACTAGTTTCTTTTTTTATTTTGTTTTATTATTTTTCTATTTTAATTTCGATTGTTCAAATACTTTTAGAGTTAATCAATTTCGATACTTTACCAATTAAATAGAAGCCTTGTGGAAACGATACTCTCTTATCACTTTATTACTTGTTATGATTCGCGCACTTGCGAAAATTCACATCAAATTATTGGGTCATACAACCTTAGTATAAAAATTTTAAACTAACATGTTGAAATAATTACACTACTATATTGCAACAAACATGTGTACGTTCCATCAAGATAATTAGTAATGTTACTTAATTTAGAAACGTTTTGAAAGAATTGACTTTTTTGTTAATTAAAAGATATGAATTTAGTTTAAATAATGTTTTAAAAGAAATAGTAAGCTAAGAATACGTTTAAGCAGTTTAAATACCCCCACCAAAGTAAGGTCGTTACACGAGAAAAATATCTGAGTTTGGCACCAATTTCTAGCAGCAATAAGATATCATATCTGTGACGACCCTACCTACGTGGCCGTCACTTAACTTAACGTGATCGTGAACTTAAACATACTTATTAATAAAGTACATAAATTTCGGAATAAATTTTTTTTTTAAATGGATTCTTGTTGTGGAATCCTTGACATGAAACCTTAGAGGGAATAATAATTATTTTCCAAACTTAGTAACAATGATTTCTTACAGAGAATGAATTCTCAACATACAACTTTAAAAGATGAAATAATCATTTCTCGAAAACTTAATTTCGTAACTTAACAAAATGCATAATTTCTTAAACATGATAATAACGTAATAATAATCATTACGTTTTAACTTAATTATAATTTATAAATCATGATCCTTTACATAACTCATAACATTTATTTCTTGAAGCATAACTATAGTAATTTCCTAGAACTTTTCTTTTTAAACATAAAGATAATAGTTTAGCAACTATTACTTTAAAGACATTTCACAATTTAAATAAAACTATTTTCAAAACAATTCTAAATTAAATATTAAAATAAAATCCTATTTAAATGCTCTTTAAAACTTCCTTAAAAATCATTATATATCATACTTATAATTTGACAACTTAAACATAACATATTAATATCTTAAAACCTAGTCTTTTCAGAACTTAACATAATAATAATTACTTGAAACTCGTTCATTTAAATCGTTACTTATTTTGACATAAAACTTATATAATCATTTTTTTATTGTAAATGATTATATAATATTCTCATTTGAAAACTTCGTACATTTATTGCATCAAACCTTCTTAAACTAGCCAAAACATAATTTCTTATATCTTAAACTTTTAAGTTTAAGATACTAATTTCTTAAAGTTTTTCCTTTAAACTTTCATAATAATTTCATAAAAACATAATCATAAAATTCATTTCTCAACATAACATAAACTTTAATAATCATTTTAATTCTAACTAAATTTATAATTTTCTTACTTAAATAATTCGTGTATTTGTTGCATTAACTAATGCAACATTCTTAAACTTTAAAATCCTTTGAACCAAAGTTGTGTAAACACAAGCTCGGTTTTTAAAGCATAATTACGTAAATTATTTACTTATTCATATGCACATATTTTTGTAAGATGTGAACATACGAAATTTCGTAAAATAAAACATGCATAAATTCGTAAAATAAAAATGCAAAAATATTACTTTGTGTGAGTGGTATCCATTCCCATCTTCACCATTCGTCCGCTGCTCACCACTGTCCATCAAATGCCGCTGACAGGTTTTCTTACCTACAGCATGAACATTCTTAAATGAGCTTTCGCTCAG
>CAMOHE010046937.1:0-16885 GCA_946598075.1 Artocarpus hirsutus
CTTTGTTAAATATTTCAATTAACAATTAAAAACAATTTAGATTATTTTAAAAATTATTAAAAGTGTAAAATAACATAAGTTTTCTTAATTTTCACAAAATGATAAACTTAAGTTGAAAACACTTATTATGGCATACTAATCTACCATTTAATACTCTAATTACACTCAATTAACTTCGGGGTGTTACAACTCTCCACCCCTAAAAGAAATATCGTCCTCGAGATTTACAAATCGATTCAAAAAAATAAATAAATGCGAATACAACTCCCGCATTCTCGATTCTAATTCCCAGGTGACTTCATCAACCCCATGATGCTGCCACACGACCTTAACTAACGAGATCTCACGATGGCGTAAACTAATTACTTTACAATCGATGATCTGAATCGGCACTTCTTTATACGTCGTGTCTTCCTGAATCTGCACATCCTGAATCGAAATGATCTTATCTTGCTCAGGTGGACACTTTTGAAGCATCGATACATGGAATACATCATGAACATGCGAAAGTTCCGTAGGAAGGTTGAGTCGATACGCAACCACTCCAACACGTTGAGTAATCACTAACGGTCCAATATATCTTGGTGTGAGTTTTCCTTTTACTCCAAATCGCGAAATGCCTTTGCAAGGTGATACCTTCAAGAGTACAAAATCTCCAACCTCAAATTCCAAAGGTCGACGTCTTCTATCCGCATAGCTCTTCTGCCGACTCTGAGCTACTCTCAATCGGTCTCGAATCACGATGATCTTCTCATTGCTATCACGAACCTCATCTGGTCCAAGAATAACCCTATCTTCTGGCTCGGCCCAATACACTGGCAATCGACACGGTTGCCCATATAATGCCTCGAACGATGCCATACCAATACTCGATTGATAGCTATTGTTGTATGCGAACTCCACCAGATGCAAGTATTTCTTCCAGTTCTCATCGAAATCTAATACGCACGCACGTAGCATGTCTTCGAGAATATGAATAATCTGCTCAGACTGCCCATCAGTCTGAGGATGAAATGCTATGCTGAAGTTTAAATCTGTACCCATGGCCTCCTGAAAGCTCCTCCAATATTTAGCGTTAAACCTGGTATCCCTATCTGATGTGATGGGAAAAGGAACTCCATCCAATCTCACTATATTCTGTAGATACAATTCCCCAAGAATCTTCCTCAAACATGTCGATCTAAACGGAATGAAATGAGCTGACTTCGTTAACCTATCAATCACGACCCCCCTAAATTGCATCGTGCTGCTGCTCCGTCCTTGGCAATCCGGTAAGAAAATCTATCGTCATGTGTTCCCATTTCCACCCTGGAATAGGAAGTGGCTGAAGCTGACCTGCTGGCTTCTAATGCTCGGCTTTCACCTGAAGACAAGTCGTACACTTAGCCATGTATTCTCGAACGTCCTTCTTCATGCCTCTCCACCAATAGTGCCTCTTCAAGTCATGAAACATCTTCGTACTCCCTGGATGAATAGCAAACTAAGATCTATGAGCTTCATCCATTACGGCTTTCTTCACTTCAGCGATAGTTGGAATCACCAAACGCTTCCTGAAGTACAATGATCCATCTGTATGTATCCTCCATTCTTCGAACTGCTCCCCATTTCGAATCCGCGTCCAGATTCCCTTAAGATGCTGGTCTTGCCACTGGTTCTGCTTCACCATCTGAACAAGAGTTGGAGTCGTCTCCATGTGATACACCGAAATACGATCGTAGTCCTCGCTACACTGTAGACTGAACTCACTTGCTGTCGCATCCCTTTTCCAATCCTCGAGAGCCAAACAAGCGAGAATTCCTAAAGATTTTCGACTGAGTGCATCCACGACAATATTAGCTTTCCTGGGATGATACTGCAATGCAAAATCATAATCTTCCATGTATTCCATCCATCTCCGCTGCCTCAAGTTTAAATCCCTTTGAGTGAACAAATACTTTAAGCTCTTATGGTCGGAGAAAACCTGAAATATTGCCCCGAACAGATAACATCTCCAAATCTTCAATGCATGAATCACCACTGCGAGTTCGAAATCATGAATAGGATAATTTCACTCGTGAGGTCGTAACTATCTCAATCCATATGCTACCACGTGTCCCTGTTGCATCAACACGCATCCAAGTCCACGTCCTAAAGCATCCGTATAAACCTCGTACGGCTCATCACTGCTGGGAATGATCAACACTGGAGCTAAAGTCAATCGATCCTTCAACTCTTGAAAAGCGAACTCGCATTCTTCATTCCACTCGAACCTAACATTTTTCCTAATCAATCTCTTCAACGGCGTTGCTATCTTCGAGAAGTCCTTCATGAATTTCCTATAATATCCTGCAAGTCTCAAAAAGTTGTAGATCTCCACCACATTCCTCAGTCGTTCCCAATCCACTATGGCTTCTATTTTTGACGGATCCACTAAGATACCTTGTTCGAAAATAACATGACCCAAAAATTTGACTTCTGCCAACCAGAACTTGCACTTTTCCTTCTTGGCATACAACTGATGTTCTCGTAGAGTCTAAAGCATGATCTTGAGATGCTGCTCATGCTCTTCCCAAGTCTTAGAATAAATCAAGATGTCATCGATAAACACAATCACGAACTGATCCAAGTAGGGCTAGAATATCCTGTTCATCAAATCCATAAAAGCTGCCGGAGCATTCATCAATCCAAACGACATCACGAGAAACTCGAAATGTCTATACCGGGTCCTGAAAGCTGTCTTGGGAATGTCCTCTTCCTTAATCCTGAGTTGATGATATCCTGACCTCAAATCTATCTTTGAGAAGTATCGCGAACCTCCCAACTAATCAAACAACTCACCGATCCTGGGCAATGGATACTTATTCTTCACTGTGACTCGATTTAGCTGTCGATAATCTATGCACAACCTGAGAGTTCCATCATGCTTCTTAGCAAACAAGACGGGTGCTCCCCACGGTGATGTACTATTCTGGATATATCCTTTGTCAGCAAGCTCCTGAAGTTGCTTCACGAGTTCTTTCATCTCTACCGACGCTATCCAGTAAGGTGCTATAGAAATCAGTGCTGTTCTTGGAAACAATTCAATACCAAACTCAATCTTTCGATGCGGTGTTAATCCTGGTAGCTTATCAGGGAAAACATCTTCAAATTCGTCTACCACTGGAATTACTGTACGTCTTCTCAAAACACTGGGCTCTCCTTCCAAATCCATAAAGATAGTGTAAAAAACTATGTTCTTTTGCCCTCTAAGACATGCCCTAACAAGACCCTCACTTATTAGTCGATCACCACCACCCTGGTAAGTGATCACCGTCCCTTTATCTGACAATAGGGTTACTTTCCTAAGTTGGCAGTCCACTACTGCAATGTATCTGGACAACCAGTCCATCCCTAGGATTACATCATATGATCTCATGGGGATTACAATCAAATCACTTTCCAAAATCTCATCCCCTATCTTTATTTTACAAGCTTTACAAATACTATTCACACACACCCGCTCCAAGGGTGTAGCTATGACTAAGGGTTCATCAAATTCTTCTATTTCTAATCCCAAGGCATGTACAAATGAACTCGAAATGAGAGAATGAGTGGCACCAATGTCAAACAACACGTGTGCTAAAGACTGAGAAACCATGATTGTACCATCGACAACTGCGTTATTGGTCTGGGCATCTGAACTCCCTGATGTCATCATGTGAACCTGCACTGGGGCTTTTCCTTTTCCTCTACCCACATTACTAGTTCCTAGATTAACTGGCCGATACTACTGCGATGATGGCAACTAGACACTAGCTGTACTTGGCGCTCGATACTGAGGGACATTACGCTAAAAATCTTGCAGTTGGTGTCCTTGCGCTTGATGTGACAGTTGTTGTGGAGAGAACTGATGGAATGGAAGCTGAGGATACTGCTACGGTTGAGGTAGAGTCTCAAGCTGAGGCTGACGACTAGCTCCTTCTCCAGTCTGAAGTCCTAAGCAAGCACTCTTGATCGGGCAATTCCTCTTGATGTGTCCTGGCTGCTGGCAATAGTGACAATGAAACCTGTAGGGGTTGCCGCACCCGCTGCTGGATGAATTGCTGCTATGGCTATTCACGCCACCCTGTTTGCTCTTTCCCGAAGTCGATCGACTGTTGACGCTCCTCCTATCGCTCCTCTGTGGTCCTCCTGATGCCTTAGCTCGATTCTCACAGTATTGCGCGTAATCATTCTCCACTGATATTGTTGATGACACAAGCTCTCCGAAGTTCCAAAGTTGTAGAGCAACCACCTGCCGTCGAATAGGAGCCTTAAGTCCTTCTTGAAATTTGATACACCTCTCATGCTCTAATGCCACTACGAAGGGAGCAAATCTAGTAATTCATTAAACTTCGCCTCATATTCCTGAACTGACATGTTGCCCTGCTGCAACCTATAGAATTCTGCCGCCTTTTCGTCCCTGTATCCCTGCGGAAAATACCTATCATAGAACAGCTCCTCAAATCTGTCCTAATCAATATTACCATTATTTTCTAGGTGCTTTGCTTGCTTCCACCAGGTGTTAACACCACCTTCAAACTTATATGCTACAAATTCCACACGATACTCCGCTAGCACACTAAGCGTATCCAAGTGCTTCACGATCGAATCTAGCCAATATTCTGCCACCTGCGGGTCTCCAGTTTCGTCAAAAGTCGATACAGATGCATGCCGAAACTCCTTAAAGTACGTATGCCAATGACTAGCCTCGGAATCATCAGGTCTTGCCCTTGCTGCCATCTGTCGAAATGCTACAAACATAGTCCTCGTCATGCCCTCATCGTTTCCAAACTCGGCATCCGCGGTCGAGCGACGTCTAGGTGCCATTCTCTCACTTCTGAAAACAAAATTTAGACTGTCAGTGGTATTCTATTGTCATACCTATGTGTGCACAATTCCCAAGGTTTATAACCTTGAGCTCTGATACCATTCTATCACGCCCCGGAGTACGGGAGGTGATGTGGTGGTTTAGTTAAGTTAATTAAATAAAGATTTAGTTAAAAACAGGGTTTTAGAATTTAATTTATAAGTAAAAATGAGATAATTTTAAAATCATTCGAATAGAAGAAATTAAGGAAATATAATAAACTGTCATAATAATTGAGCAAATAAAAAGAACATTAAAATAATTAAATATGGAGTGGAACGAGTATGGGTCCCATTGGCCCACATATTGTGCTCACACATGTAGTATTGACAATATTATCATACAACCACAGTCCAAGTAAAAAAAATTAAAAGTTTACATGCCTTACTTGCTACAATACAACCTACCCAATCTTCTACTAGTCACAAGTCCTGTCAGCGGACTCTCCTTCGATCCTAAGCTGATATCCACCTAGGGGTAAGATTTTAAAACAATGAAAACGTGAGCGAAAGGCTCAGTATGACTATATTTTTTTTAAAAATAAACGGATAAATATTCTATTAGAACTTTCTTAATAAATAAATAATTAAATAAATCAAATAAATATTTTTATTTAACAAAATTCCATTGAAATTAGTTTGTCAAGAGTACATTTTTAATTCTCTCGGGCAAACCAAATATTTACCGCTGAAGTGGCCTAGTTGAGTTTCAGGAACTGCCCCCAAGGTCGTTCACTACACGACCCGATCTCTGATATGGTATCATGCCCATATATCTTTTTATAATTAAAACCTCTATTTACCAAATATAATCATTAACATTCATTATGGAATTCATTACAGAGATATCTCATTCTACCGTTGTAGAAAATAGTCAATAAAATCCTTTTTTAATCAATCATTAAAAAATATTTTATTAAAATTCGCTTTAAGGCCAAAACATTTAAAATTGGCTTCCAAAGAAGGGGTAGAAGTCCTACCTTGATATCCATGTCGATGTCCCACACCGTAATCCCGGCCCGCTATACGTTAGCTCCACGGATCCACGCACAATTCCTAAACGCATAGTAACTTAGTTCATTAGTATCTAACCTGGGGTATCCTATGATACTAAATCATCTCATGGTGTCCTAGTGTGCCATTTAGGTTCATAAAATCATTTTATAAAGTTGAAATTTCAATCAGGGTTCAAACAGTGAAAACGGGTGAAAATCACAAAATTGGGTTTAGGTTCAGTCGGCCTGCCGGTCCCCCTGGTTCGACCGGCCGAACTATGCTGGAAGACCAAGTCCGGTCGGCTGAAGTTTCCCAGGTTCGGCCTGCCGGTCGGATCAATCTAGCCTACTGATCCTTTGAATCCGGCCTGCCGATCTGGGAAATTCCAAAAATTTCCACGGACAAGTCTCGGCTTTCCCCAAGCCCAATTCTTCAGTACAACCTATTTTCTTAATTCTCAGGCATAGGAATCATCATAAACAATAGAAAATCATAGTAGAACACTTTTTAATGGATTAAAACAAGTTTTAAACAAGATTTTCAAATAAATCCAAAAATAGAAAAAATAGAGGAAAAATGAAAAATCTTGATTTCAATCTGTTTTTGTTCAAACAAGGTTTGTATTCTAGCTAATCTAAGTCCATCTAACTTAGATTGAAGCTTTTCTAAACTTAGAAACTCTTAGATTTCAAAATGCAAGAAAATTTAAAAAATAGAAAAACTTTTGAATTTTTTGAAACTAACCTCGAATTGAAGCTTTAAAACGATATTTTTGTTGTTGAATCTCGTTTCCGAGCCTTCAATCTACTAACCCGAAGCTTGGAATCGAAATTTGATTCAAAAATTTTAGAGAGAAAATGAGAGAGAGCAAGGGAACCGAGAGAAAGGGGAAGAGAGGAGGGAGATGAGCGAGTGAGAGAGTGAGGAGAGAGAGAGAGAGTGAGTTTTAAATAGAGGGAGAAAAGACAACTAGTTTTACAAGACTGTGTGCGACAGCACACAGTTTTCAAATCAAATTGCTTTGTTAAATATTTCAATTAACAATTAAAAACAATTTAGATTATTTTAAAAATTATTAAAAGTGTAAAATAACATAAGTTTTCTTAATTTTCACAAAATGATAAACTTATTATGGTACACTAATCCACCATTTAATACTCTAATGACACTCAATTAACTTCGGGGTGTTACAGTTCCATTATCTAACCATCAGAAAACTTACCATCCAAAGACGGTATACCATTTAGTTACAACTATGTATCCAAATGGTTGAGCACTCCAGTTTTCCCATTATAAGATAATGCATATAAAAGGATATCACTACTCCTAAAGAAGAGCTATAGATTCCATATCTATGAATAAATGGTTTACGCTATCAAGAGTTATGCCTCCAACGTACCGGCATGCGTACTACTATTAAAATGTGGGTGTCATCCTTTGGTACATCAAAAGACACAAGTCATGACAACAGGCTTACTATTCATCTTAGGATTAAGATACAATAAAAATGATTGTCTAAAGTGAATCGATTTGCGAAGATAGAATTATTAATTCAAATCAATTTACTTTATGTCCTGATCAAACACATCATCACTTATGACAACGTGTCAATGTTTCTATTCATGGAGTCCACCTCTGATGGCCAAGACAAACCATTTCCCAATAGGGATATAAACAACATAACAATCTTTACATGAATAAAGCGCTCAACTTCATTCCCTCGATTGCGGATCTTATGATTTAGATTGTCACCTTAAGAATTGTGTCTTCACATAATCTATCCATCATATGCCCAATTCTTAAAGGTTTAAACCGATAATCCCAGACTATGGTTTGCTTAACATACATTCAACAAATATGAACGTAAAGAGGACAAGTTTTGGTATATGAATAATGAATGAATTCATTATTCATAAAAATGTTGCCAAAAATATACTATATTTTTACTCCTTAGGGCATACACGTCTAACACCATATTCGTAAGACGTTGCCTTTTTGCATGGAATTTAGATTAGAGTTTAAAGATAGCTCC
Organism: Artocarpus hirsutus; assembly: GCA_946598075.1. Classification (NCBI taxonomy): domain Eukaryota; kingdom Viridiplantae; phylum Streptophyta; class Magnoliopsida; order Rosales; family Moraceae; genus Artocarpus; species Artocarpus hirsutus. The sequence goes on from CAMOHE010046937.1 coordinate 7,895, forward strand.
TTGAACATATCTACTAGGGTGATCATGAAGAGAAGGATGGAGGTTATCCATGTTCTCCTTAGAAAGTCCATCCCTGCAAACTTTATTTTATCCTCTCTATATATAGACACAAAACAAGGCGAAGTACATTTAGCGTTACAATTTTGTCATCCACATTTGTTACAAGTGACCGCGATGGCATGAGCTTTTCTTTTCATTGCGCTACGACTAGTACCCATACCTGGTAAACCAACATCTTGACTGAAGTCACTCGGATAGATCTTTCCCTCTATCAACATCCTCCCATCACTACGAATGCCAAAATGCATAAGAATCCACAAACGAGTAATCTTAGCCTTGTATTTCTTTCTAAGAACCTTTTGGGAGAGTGATGGAAAATACTTTCTCAGGTGTTGGTACTTTGGGTCCATGATAAGGTAAAAGAAGAATAAATAGAAAAGAAAAATAGCAACAGTAAGTTGTAGAATCCTGAAAATCTTTCTTCTTTTAGAGAGAGAAAGAAGAAGTCTAGAGAAAACGGAGAGCATTTGTGACTAAGAGAGAGAATGACAAGTTTAGAGAGAGAGTGAGCTCAAAGATATGAGCTCCTATGCACAGTAAACATATATGTAGATAATGATTGAAGCACTATAGATGACACATGTAGAGACCACGTGCGAGAGACAATGTGGATCAAACTGATTCAGGATTTGGACTAAGCCCAAATGTTCTAAGCTGAACTAGGTCAGGTTGTTTTGGGCCTTAACACATTTGGTACAAGTTAAATAGCAAACATGAAAATGAAACCCAACTTATACAAGTCTTTGAGCCCAATTTGAAGCCATTTAAACTGAATTGATCAAAATGAATAACAAACCAGATTTAATAAAAATCAACAGTTCTCCTGAATGTTATCCAAATAGTTCCATAATAACAAAATCCTCTTGTAACTTAAATAACTTGTTTTAATCAAAACTTTGTCAAATAATACATACACTCCTACCTTTTTCTTAATACTTACATCTATCAATATAGATCTATCATTAACACCACCAAAGGTTTGAATGTGACGAACCTTGAATTCAATATACTTTCTATCTTCTAACGTAGACTACATCAATGAACAAGGACCACTGATGTTACTACTTAAGGACATCTACTATCCTCACAATCCCATTTATACAATCTTTAATTTCCTCATATAATAAAACCTCAAATAACCAAGAGATTCACATATAAACATCTAAAAGTTAAACCTTTCATCGTAAAGGTCTAGAATCATTAAGGATGCCTTAAGTATTAAGATTTACTTAAGGAAACTTCTATTGGACATTTTCACATTATATCCATTCATAAGGACTAATATTACTACTTAAATATAATGTACGTAATAAAAATATTCCAACCTTGAGATTCAGACATTCTTTGCCTTTATATAGCCTCAACAGACTAAAAGACTAACGTTTATCTCTCTCAAGGTTCAATGCTATAGATTTCTATATTAACTCATATTCTTCGAGTAAATAAAACTTTCAAGAAAAATTTTCGACACTTAAGTACTCCATCGAGTTCACACATAACCACTACATAGGTTTAAATCAACTATGGAGAATTTGGCATAGCAATGCCAAACTTTGAAAGCTATAACTCAAGCCTTATATTTTTTATTATTTCTCACAAGATAAAAGGATCTTATATCCTTGTATCTATATGAATTTCTTTTATGCAATCTACGCATAAATTCATTCTATATAATTATCGTACTCACATAACTGTTAATAATTCCATTCTAGGGCCTTTTCATATTACATCCTTCTAGACTATATAAATCAACCTGAAGCTTTATTTTGATAATGATATTGAAAATTTAACTTCAAAACCATCTCAAAAACAGATTTTTAAAGTGGCGCTATACCTCTTAGGTTAACCGAACATAGGCTTTGATATCAAAAATTCTATAACGCCCCTAAGTAGGGGTTAATAGTTTTTAATAAATAAAATAAAAATAAAAAAATAAAAATAAATTTGCCTAGAACTTAAATGAAAACTCTCAAGTTAAAATACAAACATAAACAACAAGTAAATTACATTTTAATGTAACAGTCACAGAAAGAACACACCATGCTTACGTTATCATGATGGACATTCTTTAATAAATGAAGCAATTCCAATGTATACCGCTACATAGCTTCCTCAACTATGTTTCTTGTCACCACCTCACATATTGTGAGTCCTGAAAAGATGTAAATATAGGAGAATAAATGACAACACCGTTGACCATTGACCATTGACCCTAATCGGGTCAATAGTGGACTAGGTCAGGTTAACCCAACCTGGTCCTAACCCAGCTCCTTTTTTTTTTATATTTGGGTCACCCAGGGGTTGAGCCCCTGGGATTTTACTAGTTACGGGCCCAATAAATGCAGGCCCATGACCAGCCCATTCCTTTTTTTTTTTTTTGAGGTTTCTGGTCACCTAGGGGTTGAGCCCCTGGGTTGGCCCAGATTTGCTATTCATCTAGGGGTAGGTTTTATTCATTACCACATTAAGCTTGCATGGTTAATTTGTACTCAATATTATTCATCAATATTATCATATTCAATTCCAGTGGATACTTTATGATCATTCGTACCAAGTTTCATACATATATGTATACATATTAATTTAAAATTCAATTATGCTCATCTATATCCACCGTGCAATAGAATATCATATCACTCAACTCAACGAAACCCAAATGGGTGCGCTTGACCACCCTACAATTATTCCAATGGTGTCCAATGATGGGACATCAAGCCCAGGATCCTCACCAAGTAGATTACTATATAGTGTGTTCTAGGACTTTTGATCCAAGGGAGCGTCATCACCTCCCCCTATTTTACTTTTTAGGGTATTCGTGCCCAAGGACGTAACCACCGCCCTCTTCACGTCTTTCCATTCCTCTATAATCATTCATTATTTATAGAGTTAGTTTTCCAAACTATGCTTCTCAATTTATAACAACATGTGTCAAATTAATATGTTCCTCGCTATACAATATAGGACAAGTTCATGTCATTGTCTCATATGTGATATTCATATAATTGTAGTTCGACATACATATATATCTTGCAATGTAAATAACTAATTTTAATTCTATATATACCTCACAATAGATGAGTAGGCGAATACCACGCTAATAACTTCTAGCTCATAATACTAAGTTTACCGCATAAGCTCCAAGTATTTCACTGTCCTACAACGTATAAAATAACCATACTTTAACTAAATTCCTAATCCATGATCATACCAATTTACCATCTATTCTTATTAGTGTGCCATAATCATTTATATGAAATCCTTGGAACATTTAACACGATGAAAAATAGGTGTGTTTGGACTGAGCGATTAGCCTACTGATTAACCATTTTTGCCCTACCGAACAAACTTTTATTTTTGGACCCTCTACTGTCCTACTGATCTCCAAGATTTAGCTTGTAGGTCTTGTTTAGACTTCAGCCCGTCGAATTGTTGAGTTTGGACTGTCGATGTTCGGCCTATCGAACTCCTAGTTTAGGTTACCAAACCTGTCATCTAGTTTGGCCCACCGATTCTACTCAGTGCCATCAACTGCACTATACTATATGCGGTTGACTGCTACCCACCAGAATTGGGTTTTATCCAGCTTGTCCCAAAGTGGACAAATTGTGTTTTAAAACAATTATTCTACTCCAAATCAGTTTTTAATGCATAAAACTAATCTAAAACACTTTGAAAATATTCTAAGATGTGAATAAACAAATTTGTTTGAATTTCCATACCCAAATCACAATCAAATGTCACAAATTCAAAGTTCATTGAAAACCAAAACAAAAACATGCTTATATCAAACTTTTTCATTTAAAACCATGGAAATCTCTTCCATGCATCATGCTAATCCACGATAAACTTTTGAAATATGTTTTCAACATTCATGTGAAATTAAATTGACAATATAACCTCTGTTGTAGACATATACACTCATTTTTTCTACACATATGCTACAGGAACAAGAAGATAGGTGTATATCAATATTTCATGGAAACTCAATTATGTAGAAAATTAAATGAGCAAATTTGGAGCAAAGATAGTAGATGAAACCAGATTCATTTTCTAAAAATCTTACCTCAAAATCTCATTGAAAACTTTAAGTCATTAGATCAAGGGATTAAGCTCATGTTCAACTTTGGCATAGAGACTTTTGAACAACATGGAGTTGGGTGTCTTAGACTTAGAGAGCAGAAGAAAGAAGAAGAAGAGAGTGAAAGAGAGACATTTCAAAGAGGAAATGAGAGAGCTGAGTGTTGCACGGAGAAAAGAAAAAAAAGACATGGTTTTCTTTGTTGGAGGATCCGGTTAAAGAAAGAAAAGATTAGAGAATAGGAGACAAGCATGTGAGAGTTAGGTGCATTATGTCTCCTTTGGAGACTTTAGTCCATATAATGCCAAATGGCATTTTTGTAATTAATGAGAAGTTTCAAGGGTAATTCGATAAATGTACTAAAGAAGTATAAAAATATTTTAGGAAAATTAAAAATATATAGAAATAAATAGTATGAATTAGATTTTAAATGAAACAAATTTTAATTGACACGCTAATAATTAATTTAAGTACCATAATACCTATTAGGAAAATAACAAGCGTCATAAACTTAGAGAAAACTAACCTAGGAATAGAGAAAAGAAGAAAATAAACTTCAAATTATGGAGAAAGATATGTATTATAAGGCATAGAAAGGGGTATTTATAGTAAAGGAATGGTAATTATTTACATGATTTTTTACAAATGAGTAGGATGGCAAATTGGAGATTCTATGGAATTTTTGAAATAAAAATCCGTCGCCCCATTTCTTCCAAATCGGATGCTTCTTGACTAAAGGACAGACACGCGAAGGCTGTAGGATGAACTGACCAAGACCGGGCGAATAGCTGGGATTGGCAAAGCTGAGTGGGGCCGCTTGTAATGGCTTCTTACGGACGTTACAATAATCGTTACTTTCATCCTTATTATTATTATTTATAAGATAAACCATTTAAATTTAAACACAATTTGATAAACATATCCTAGGATCCATGCATACAATTTTTTTAAATATTCTAAATATTTCAAATCCTTTTTTTTTAAGTTTATCAATGCCAAGTTAACAAAACCATGATTTAAATAAAATTTCAAAGCAAACTTTAAAATCTATTTAAACAGTTTGGTAGACCAAACTCTGCAAAATCAAAATAAATATAAAACAAGTCTTTTTACTTAATAGTGCAAAAAATTAAGCATTCAAAGAAATAAAAACATAATTCAAAAATATTATTCTTTCTTGGTGTTCTTCCGTTTCTAATCCATCGTTCATAGCCCACTTGCCCGTCCTCACCCTCCACATATTCTATGGTCCTCTTATTTTATCTGCAATATGACTATAAACTAAGTAAGTAAAAGCTTAGTAAGTACACTTTCCTATCTCATAACATAAAACATCTTCTGAAACATCATAATCATAATTATCATTAACATAATAGTGCACTTGGCATAGTTTTATATAGAGCATATCTTTTGTTATTATTATCCATATTAAAAACTTCATTCATTTTATTTTTGAGGGCCCAAGTGTTACGCCATAAACATCATCATCATAGGCTCGCTGTCATGAAAGGAGATGGGTAGCTAATCCTAAACCAAACATGACAAGTCCACCTTGGGGGACATCATAAGCATAAACATAAACATAGGGTGTGCAACACTTAATTCAGAGATACATATATAGAGATATACTTTTAACATACCCCATTATTGAAACATTTGTTAAACTTTCTTGTTGCAATAAGAGTTTTCATAAGAAAACAACATGTTAAAACAAACTTAAAAATTATCATAAAACATGTCCTCAAAACTTTTTCGTAAACTTTTATCATGTTACAGGTGAGAATGTACTTACTTGACTTGCTTACTTAAACCTTATCTTAGATGACATCGTCACGGTCTCGATATGCTCACTTCTTAGTGTGTTCATGTTAGACATCCATATACAAATAAAAATAAACTTCATTCTTATGAAATCATCCAAAACCATATGACATTATTCATACTTCTGTCTCAAGAATTAAAAAAACACACATACACTTTACTAACTGATAAAGATTCATGCAAAAACTGTAATATTAATACCTGCCTAACCCTCAATAACTCACATTTCACAAGAACAAAGCTAACATATAAATATAATATCATGATTTTTCGTTGGTCATAAAAATTCCATTTGATAATCAAAACAAATCAGATACTTCATAGCATAAAATCTTCCAACAATAGCTAGGCAGTGAACAATCCTATCTAACATTCACATAATAAATATCTATTTTACAAAATAATTCCACAAAAATCCTACATGTAATAGACAACTAAAACTATAAGATATCTGAAAATAAGCTTCAAATAAATTTTCAACAATTCAAAACATGCTTTAGAATTCAAAGACAAAAGAAACCTTAAACACATAGGGCAGTGAGCAACACATGTTCATCATAATCAAATAATTAAAATAAAATTCCTTTAACCCTAAAATTTTTATGACAACCTATAAACATCTCATACTATCATTAAACATCACCTTATCATGTAATAACATCAAAAAGCACAAAATCACAATTTATGAACCTAGGGCATAATTCCCAAAAGTAGGCAGAATGACCTTTATTTATTTAAAAATTCATAATAATTCCATCTTAACATCAAATTAGTTAAAACCAGTGGCATTAGAAACTAGACTTAGACACAAAGAATTTGATTTATTACACACATATTTTGACAATAATTTACATAAATAAAAAGTCCACGAAACTCAGTCTAAATTTTGGGTCCGTATAAAACTACACAGCTTTTAGGGTCAACTTCGAAAAATCATAACTATTTAAAGAAAACTTTGATTCAATCGATTCAAAAGCCAAAAGAAACTAAAGATGTCTTGTATTTGAGAAAAATATAAGAAAAATATAACAGAGCAATACAAAATTGAAAATTGCTAAAACATGATAGCTATTAGGTGTTTGAATGAAAAGTAGGCTTAAGGCATCAAAAAAAAAATTAATACCAATTCATAACCCAATAAAATCTCAATCAAATTTGTAAACACATAATTAACATGATACCAATTGATAATAAAATATACCCATAAAGATCTACATAACAAAATATGAAAATATATGATATCTCTAATCTAGGGTTTAATGAGAAGTTAATCAAAACAACCAAATCATCAACTTTTTTCAATCACCAATTGACATGAAATACATACAATAAAAGAATCCATGTGATGATAGTGATAATTCTAAGACTAACACAATACACCAAAACATCAAACAAACATGCTAAATAATTGATACATTTACCAAGATGAATGAAATTAGGAAGATTAGAAGTCTTGATAAAGCCAAAGAAAACCAAGCATGAAACCAATCAATGAGGAAGGAATGAAGTGTGAGTCTAGGGTTACTAACAAAAGGTCTTTACATAGATTTTATGTGGAGACTAAAACCTTAATCTTAATCTAATTCAGTTTCTTTTTTTTCTTTTTTTTTTCTTTTCTTTTCTCACAGTTATTGTCGTTTCTCTCTGTTTTTTTTTTAACACGATAGTTGCCATTTATACTTATAATATATATATATATATAATACAATATAATATAATATAAATATATTATAATATAAATAATAATATTAACGTGTAGAATATAATATAGTATAATATAAACGTTAAGGGTTATATATAATATAACATAATATATTATATTATAAATATTTTTAAAATATAATATAATATAATTAAAATATATAGTTGTTTATACACGACAATAAGATTTACTTTATGACCCAAGAATATTATTACATCATTAATATTATAAAAATAACAAAATATTCAACAACATTCATGTCATCATCAAGAATATAACCTTAAAGCATACATAACTCTAGAGTATTATAAAGGTTATAAATTTAGAGCAAGTTGAAACTCTTAAAAAAAAAGATTAAATACTTTAAGCTTATCATCACTTTTGATATGAACATCCTAAGTACATCAATTCCACGTGACCATCACCTGTCATCATACTTAAAATAAAATGGTCAGTAACATTATATCATAAAGAAATTATTCAACGTCGTTACATATCTATCATTAACAGTTACATGAAAAATGATGGGTATAACACCTTTGGGGCTTGATATGGGCCATGAACTGGTGCTTGGTATGTTGATTGGATGGTTAGATAAATGGATGCATGTGGAGCGCACTGGAACAAATTCCGCAAGGGGAGAGGGCATGTGTGGACAATTAGGATGTGCAGGATGGTTTGATCTGATGGTTGAGAGCATGCCACATTGCCTCTTTGTATTTTTTTTCCTTTTTTAATTTTTGATGCATTTGAGGTTTGTTTTTGCCTGTTTTCATGTTGTTTTTCCATTTATCTTGTAAATTTCAAGTATAACATAAGATAAAAAAACTAAAATTAATTATTTTACAAACATAATTTTTACAATATTTTAAAAATATTTATTTTACAATTAAATAATGAAAAATTACTAAAAATAGATAAAAACTTCTTAAATTAACAAACCTTAATAGATATATTATGTAAGACTCGAGAAATATTTTTAGAAATTACTAGAATTATAATAGAACATATTTATGAACTTGAAACTTAGTACGAATATTTTAAGACGCAAAATAAAATCATACAATATTAATTTATGGTTTTAATTATTTACAAACTAATTAATTATTAAACATACAGAGATGATTCTAAAAATTACGAAAAATATTATTAAACATGAAACACGCTAAAAACATATTTTTAAACATATTTTCACACAAACATACTAAAATACTAATTAACACACAAATGCTATAATTAAAAGATTTTATGAGAAATGTCAATGTAAAAAGATGATATTTAACTGTAAGAAGTATGCAACTTTACAGTCTCATCAGAGGGCAAAAAGTTC
>CAMOHE010046937.1:16905-52619 GCA_946598075.1 Artocarpus hirsutus
TCAGATACTTCATAGCATAAAATCTTCCAACAATAGCTAGGCAGTGAACAATCCTATCTAACATTCACATAATAAATATCTATTTTACAAAATAATTCCACAAAAATCCTACATGTAATAGACAACTAAAACTATAATATATCTGAAATACTAAAATACTAATTAACACACAAATGCTATAATTAAAAGATTTTATGAGAAATGTCAATGTAAAAAGATGATATTTAGCTGTAAGAAGTATGCAACTTTACAGTCTCATCAGAGGGCAAAAAGTTCTTTTCTCACACTACAAATTTTAGTTTGTGTGAGCCCAAATTATGTATGATTCCAAAGCCACAAAGCTGTTCTAGTCTCCCTCTTTCGTTTAATTAGTTATCACTATGGTCGATGATGATAGACCAAATTCTAAGCCGTCTTAATGGCCCAAATACTCCGAACATTTTTGTTCCATGCCATCTCAAATTTGAATAGGCAAAAAAGCACATACAGGCTACCAGAAACGTCTTCGATGAGTAGGCAATGATTTGATGACAAGGTAGGCAAAATCAAAACTATAGCTTAAGGGAAGAAAGCTCTTTAATTTAGATCAGCAAGAGCACAATCTAGTCTCACCCACGCCCAACCCAATGTCCTAAGATTACACCACCTATAAGATCCACTAAAACCCCTAGATCAATAAGGCCTGGACTAATAATAGATTCTCTAAAAGCATAGGAAGTAACAGTTGAGGAAGGTAAAGGACCCCAACATGATTGATCTGTCTTAGACAATGTACTATTCGTATCTTCAAAATGAAGCCATGATTTGTATAGGTGCTTATCAAAATCCTCAATAAACTTAAAGAATTGAATTTTCTCATTCAAGGAAGTAGGGCTGTAAATGGCTAAAATGACCCAATTGTGAAAGAAATATCTGATAAAATAACACAACTAATTATATTCTTTTTTCGTGAATCAGATCCACCAAAACTCCCAACCTTCAAGCAAAACAAAAACCACCTGAAAATCCTTTGGCTGCAATAATAGCACTATTAGGGAACCCCTAGCCCACTAGACAATTGTGGAGGGATGATTTATGTGACTTAGTCTCAAAGAGAATAAGACACTCAAGAAGTTATCTCTAACAATTGCCTGTAACACCTTGAAATTAATTAAGTATTATTAGGATGTAAAATGGTGAGTTAGAGTGCCATAATGAATATTTTAAACTTAATTTGATCATTTTGTGAAGTTTTCTAAATTAATGTTATTTTCGATTCTTTTAATAACTTTTAGTTACTCTTAATAATTTTAAATTGTTATTTTAGATATTGAAAACAAAATAATTTGTCAAATGACCAACATTTCCCACTTTGGAAAACCATGTGTAGGACGTGGTATTTTTGAAAACAGATTTCATTTTCTTTATAAAATCTCTCACTCTCCCTTCTCTCTCTTCACTCTCACTCACACTTTTTCTCTACTCTCTCTCTCGCCCGTCTCTCTCTCTCTCTCTCAGTATCTCTCTCTCTTTCCCTCATTCTCTCTCAAAATTTTGAAACAAAATTCAATTTCAAGCTTCGGGTTGGTGGATTCAAAGCTTAGGGACGAGATTTAACAACTACAACTATGATTTCAAGCTTTGATTCGAGGTTAGTTTCTAAATTTTTAAAACTTTTTAAATTTTTCAATTTTGCTTACATTTTAAAATCTAAGCGTTTCTAACTTAGAAAACTTTCAATCTAGGTTAGATGAACTTAGAATAACTAGAATACAAGCTTTGTTTCATCAAAAATGGATTTAAATCAAGATTTTTTATTTTTTTCCATTTTTCTCTATTTTTGAATTTATTTGAAAATTTTGTTTAAAACTTGTTTTAAAGCATTAAAAAGTAATCTACTATGTTTTTCTATCAATTATGATCATTACCCATGCCTGAGAATTGAGAAAACAAGTTATAATTGAAGATTTGGGCTAGGGGAGGCCGAGACCCGTGCTTGAAAAATTCTAAAATTTTTCTAGATCGGTAGGCCGAACTTCGTGTTCGGCAGGCCAGATTCATGTGTTCGGTAGGCCAGATTCATTCGACCAGTAGGCCGAACCTAGAAATGTTCGGTTGACTGGACTTGGTTTTTCGACAGGCCAAACTATGCAGTTCGGCTGGCCGAACCAGGGCGACTCGTAGGCCAAACAAGCATGGTGAAATTTTGTGATTTTTCACCCGTTTTCATCGTTTTGAACCCCGATTGAAATTCCAACTTCGTAAAATGATTTTATAAACTCAAATGGCACACTAGGATACCATGAGATGATTTAGTAACATAGGATATCTTAAGTTAGATACTGATATGCTAAGTCATTATACATTTAGGGTTGTATATGGATCTGCGGAGCTAACATATAGCGGACGTAGATTATGGTGTGGGACACCGACACGAGATCGAGGTAGGACTTCTACCCCTTTTCTTTGGTAACTTGATTTTAAAATGATTTTGGCCGAAAAGGGATTTTTATTAAAATGTTTTCAATAACTGATTGAAAGAGCATTTTGTTGAATGTCTTTACAAACAGTAAATTGAAGTGGATTTCATAATAAACCTCATAATGAATGTAAATGATTATATTTGGTAAAAAAATAGATTTTAAGAATCATGAAAAGATATATATAATTATGTTTAAGGGTAGATGCCATATCAGAGATCGGGTCCTATAGTGCACGACCTTAAGGGCAGGTTCCGAAACCCAATTGGGCTACTACGGTGGTGATTTACATATGGTTTGCCTAAGAAAAAGAAAATGTTATTCTTTCTAGTTGACCTATGAAATTGTTTTGGTAAGATAAGTCTTCATTGGATTCTTATTCACGCATTTATTCAATTGTTCAATTATTTATTTATTTAATTATTTCTTTATTTACCTACTCATTTATGTTCATGTTCTAAATGTTTATTTGTTTAATGAAATTTCTTTTAAAATTAAATGTTTTCAAATTATAGTCCTATTGAGCCTTTCGCTCACATTTTATTTGTTTTAAAATCTTACCCCATAGGTGGATATTAGCTTAGGATCGGAGAAGAGTCCATTGACCAGACTTACGACTAAAAGAAAATTTGGGTAGGTTGTAGTACAATAATTCAAGGCATGTAAAATCTTAACTTTCTCTTTAATTTTGGGACTGTGGTTGTATTATGATATTGTCAGTATTGTGTGTGTGCACAAGATATGGGTCAGTGGGACCCATTCTCGCCTCACCTTCTATTTTATTATTTTATTATCTCCTTATCGATTGTTTTATTCTATTTATTTTATTTGTTTGAATATTATAACTGCTCGTTTTAAATAAATGATTTTAAAATTATCACATTTTTGTTTATAAATTTGATTCTAAAACCCAATTTTTAACTAAATTTCTATTTAATTAACTTAATTACTTTACCACGTCACCTCCCGTACTTCAAGTTGTGACTGAATGGTATCAGAGCTCAAGGTTATGAATCTTGGAAACTGTGCAAACATAGGTACGACAATAAAATACCACTGATAATCCAAATTTTGTTTTCAGAAGTGAGAGAATGGCACCTAGACGACGCTCGACAGCTGATGCCGAGTTTGGAAATGAAGAGGGCATGATGTGGGCCATGTTTGCTACGTTTCGACAGATGGCACTCAGGGCAAGGCCGAATGCCGACGACTCTGAATGACTCCGAGGCTAGTTGTCAGCTTTCGTACTTTAAGGAGTTTCAACGTGCGTCTGTACCGACTTTCAATAGAAATGGGGATCCACAAGTGGCAAAATATTAGTTAGATTCGATCGTAAAGCATCTAGATACTCTTGGTGTGCCAACTGAGTATCATGTGAAATTTATGGCATATAAGTTTGAAGGTGGTGCCAATACTTGGTGGAAGCAAGCTAAATGCCTGGAAAAAAATGGTAACGTCAGTACGGGTATCAAAAAAATGATCGCTACTTTTCGTAGAGATACAGGGATCAAAAAGCGGCATAATTCTATAGGTTGCAGCAGGGTGATACGTCAGTACGGGAATATGAAGCGAAGTTCAATGAATTGGCTAGGTTTGCTCCATCTATAGTGGCATCGGAGCGTGAAAAGTGCATCAAGTTCCAAGACAGACTTAAAGCCCCTATTTGACGACAGGTGGTTGCCCTACAACTCAAGAACTTTGGAGAGCTTGTGTCATCAACAATATTAGTGGAGAGTGACTACACATAGTACTGTGAGAATCGAGCCAAGATGTCAGGAGGACCACAGAGGAGCGGCAGGAGGAGCACTAGTAGTCGATCGACTCCAGGAAAGAATAAACAAGGTGGCACGAACAGCAACAGTAGCAGTTTATCCAGCAGCGGGCGCAACAACCCCTACAGCTTTCATTGGCATTATTGTCAATAGCTAGGACACATCAAGAGGAATTGCCCGATCAAGAGTGCTCGCCTAGGATTTTAGACCAGAGAAGGAGCTAGTCATCAGCCCCAGCTTCAGACTCTACCTTAGCCGCAACAGTACCCTCAGCTTCTGTTTCATCAATTCTCTCCTCAGCAACTGCCATATTCGGCATAAGGACATCAACAGCAGAGCTTTCAGTGTAACGTCCCTCAGTATCGAGTGTTGAGTATAGCCAGTGTGTAGTAGCCATCATCGCAACAGTATTGGCCAGCTAACCCAAGATCTAGTAGTGTTGGTAGAGGAAAAGGGAAAGCTCCAGTACAGGTTCACATGATGACATCAGGGCATTTAGATGCCCAAACTAGTAACGCAGTTGTCGACGGTACGATTATGGTTTCTTAGTCTTTAGGACACGTGTTATTTGATACTGGTGCCACTCATTCTCTCATTTCGAGCTCTTTTGTACATGCCTTGGGATTAGAAATAGAAGAGTCTGATGAACCCTTAGTTATGGCTTCACCCTTGGGGCGAGTGTGTGTGAATAGTATTTGTAAAGCTTGTAAAATAAAGATTAAGGATGAGATTTTGAAAAGTGATTTGATTGTAACCCCCATGAGTTCATATGATGTAATCCTAGCGATGGATTGGTTGTCTAGGTATAATGCAGTAGTAGACTACCAACTTAGGAAGGTAATCCTAGTGTCAAATAGGGGGACGGTAATCACTCACCAGGGTGGTGGTGATCTGTTAATGAGTGAGCGTCTTGTAAGGGCTTGTCTCGGAGGGCGAAAGAATGCAGCTTGCTATGCTTTTCTCATGAATTTAGAAGGAGAGCCCAATTTTTTGAGAGGACATGTAGTGATTCCAATGGTAGACGAATTTGAAGATGTCTTCCACGATGAGCTACCAGGTTTGCCACCGCATCGGGAAATTGAATTTGGTATTGAATTGTTTCCAGAAACAGCACCAATTTCCATAGCACTTATCAGATGGCGCTGGCAGAGATGAAAGAACTCAGGAAGCAGCTTCAGGAGCTTACTGATAAAGGATACATCTGGAATAATACATCACTATGGGGAGCACATGTCTTGTTTGCAAAGAAGCATGATAGGACTCTTATATTATGCATAGATTATCGACAGCTGAATCAGGTCACGGTGAAGAATAAGTATCCTCTACCCAGGATCGATGAATTGTTTGATCAGTTAGGAGGCTCGCTATACTTCTCGAAGATAGACTTGAGGTCAAGGTATCATCAACTCAGGATTAAGGAAGACGACATTCCTAAGACAGCTTTTAGGACTCGGTATGGACATTTTAAATTTCTGGTGATGTCATTTGGATTGACGAATGCTCCGGCAGCCTTCATGGATTTGATGAACAGGATATTCAGGGCTTACTTGGATTATTTTGTGATCGTGTTCATCGACGACATCTTGGTTTTTTCTAAGACATAGGAGGAGCATGAGCAGCATCTCAGGATCGTGCTTCAGACTTTGCAGGAGCATCAGTTGTATGCCAAGAAGGAAAAGTGTGAGTTCTAGTTAACAGAGGTCAAATTTCTAGGTCATGTCATCTCTGAGCATGGTATCTCAATGGATCCGTCAAAGATAGAAGCCATAGTGGAATGAGAACGATGGAGAAATGTGGCAGAAATTTGTAGTTTCTTGGGACTTGCAGGATATTACAAGAAATTTGTGAAAGACTTTTCAAAGGTAGCGGCACCGTTGACAAGACTAGTTAGGAAAAATGTCAGGTTCGAGTGGAACGAAGAATGTGAGCTTGCTTTTCAAGTATTGATGAATTAGTTGACTTCAGCACCAGTGTTGATTATTCCCAACAGTGAAGAGCCATACAAAGTTTACATGAATGCGTCAGGTCATGGACTCGGGTGTGTGTTGATGCAGCATGGAAGCGTGGTGACATACGGATCGAGACAGCTACGACCTCACGAGCAGAACTACCCTAATCACGATTTGGAGCTCATAGCAGTGATTCACACGCTGAAGATATAGAGATTTTATCTGTACGGGGTGACATTTCAGGTTTTCTCTAACCATAATAGTTTAAGGTATTTGTTTACTCAAAGGGATTTGAACTTGAGGCAACAAAGATGGATGGAATACATGGAGGATTATGATTTCACGCTGTAGTATCATCCTAAGAAAGCTAATGTTGTTGCAGATGCACTCAGTCAGAAGTCTTCAAGGATTCTTGCTTGTTTGGCTCTTGAAGATTGGAAGAGGGATGCAATAGTGAATGAATTCAGGCTACAGTATCATGAGGACTATGATCGCGTTTCGATATATCACATGAAGACAACCCTAGCTCTTGTTCAGATGGTGAAGCAGAATCAGTGGCAAGACCAGCATCTTTAGGGAATCTAGACGTGAATTCAGAACGAAGAGCAGTTCAAAGAATATAGGATACATACGGATGGATCGTTGTACTTCAAGGAGCGTCTAGCAGTTCTAGCAATCGCAGAAGTAACGAAGGCTGTAATGGACAAAGCTCACAAGTCTCAGTTCACCATTCATCCAGGAAGTACGAAGATGTACCGTGATCTTAAGAGGCAATATTGATGGAGAGGTATGAAGAAGGATATCCAAAAATACGTGGCCAAGTGTGCGACTTATCTTCAGGTGAAAGCAGAACATTAGAAGCCAATAGGTCAACTTCAGCCGCTTTCTATTCCAGGGTGGAAATGGGAACATATCACGATGATTTTCTTACCGGATTGCCAAGGACGAAGCAGCGACATGATGCGATTTGGGTCGTGGTCGATAGGTTCATGAAGTCAGCTCACTTCACTCCATTCAGGTCGACATGTTCGAGGAGAATTCTCGGGGAATTGTATCTGTAGAACATAGTAAGATTGCACGGAGTTCCTTTGTCCATCACATCAGATAGGGATACCAAGTTTAATGCCAAGTACTGGAAGAGATTCCAGGAGGCTATGGGTATAGATTTGAACTTTAGCATGGCATTTCATCCTTAGATTGATGGGCAATTTGAGCGAGTTATTTAGATTCTCAATGACATTTTGCGTGCATGCGCATTAGACTTCGACGAGAACTAGAAGAAGTACTTACATCTGATAGAGTTTGCATACAACAATAGCTATCAATCGAGTATTGGTATGGCACCGTTCGAAGCGCTATATGGATGACCTTGTCGATCGCCGGTGTGTTGGGCCGAACCAAAAGATAGAGTTATTCTTGGGCTAGATGAGATTTGTGATAGCAATGAGAAGATTATCGTGATTTGAGACCGATTGAAAGTAGCTCAGAGTCGACAGAAGAGTTATGCGGATAGAAGACGTCGACCCTTGAAATTCGAGGTTGGAGACCTTGTTCTCTTGAAGGTATCTCCTCGCAAAGGCATCTCATGATTCGGAGTAAAAGGAAAACTCGCGCCAAGATATGTCGGACCATTCGAGATTACTCAACGTGTTGGTGTGGTTGCTTATTGACTCAACCGTCCTTCGAAACTTTCGCATGTTCACGACGTATTTCATGTGTCGATGCATCGAAAGTGTTCACCTGAGCAAGATAAGATCGTTTCATTCCAGGACGTGTAGATTTAGGAAGATGCAACGTATGAGGAAGTGCCGATCTAGATTATCTATCGTAAAGTGATTAGCTTGCGCCGTCGTGAGATTTCGTTAGTTAAGGTTGTGTGGCAGCATTACAGGGTTGATGTAGCCACTTGGGAATTAGAGTCGAGTATGTGGGAATTGAATCCACATCTATTTTGTTTTTGAATCGATATATAAATTTCGAGGACAAAATTTCTTTTAGGGATTGAGAGTTGTAACACCTCGAAATTAATTAAGTATTATTAGGATGTAAAATGGTGAGTTAGTGTGCTATAATGAATATTTTAAACTTAATTTGATCATTTTGTGAAGTTTCTAAATTAATGTTATTTTCAATTCTTTTAATAATTTTTAGTTACTCTTAATTATTTTAAAATGTTATTTTAGATATTGAAAACAAAACAATTTGTCAAATGACCAACACGTCCCACTTTGGAAAACCACGTGCGGGATGTGGTATTTTTGAAAATAGCCTTCCATTTTCTTCATAAAATCTCTCACTCTCCGTTCTCTTTCTTCACTCTCACTCACACTCTCTCTCTCCTCTCTCTCGCCCGTCTTTCTCTCTCTCTCGGTATCTCTCTCTCTTTCCCTCATTCTCTCTCAAAATTTTGAAACAAAATTCAATTTCAAGCTTCGGGTTGGTGGATTCAAAGCTTGGGGACAAGATTTAACAACTACAACTACGATTTCAAGCTTTAATTCGAGGTTAGTTTCTAAATTTTCCAAACTTTTTAAATTTTTAAATTTTTCTTACATTTCAAAATTTAAGCTTTTCTAAGCTTAGAAAACCTTCAATCTAGGTTAGATGAACTTAGAATAGCTAGAATACAAGCTTTGTTTCATAAAAAACGGATTTAAATTAAGATTTTTTATTTTTCTCTATTTTTCTCTATTTTTGGATTTATTTGAAAATTTTGTTTAAAACTTGTTTTAAAGCATTAAAAAGTAATCTACTATGTTTTTCTATCAATTATGATGATTACCCATGCTTGAGAATTGAGAAAACAGGTTAGAATTAAAGATTTGGGCTTGAGGAGGCCAAGACCTATGCCTAGAAAATTCTAGAATTTTTCCAAATCGGCAGGCCGAACTTCGTGTTCGGCGGGCCGAATTCATGTGTTCGACAGGCTGGATTCATCCGACCGGCAGGCCAAATCTGGAAAAGTTTGACCGACCAGACTTAGTTTTTCGGTAGGTCAAACTATGCAGTTCGGCTAGCCAAACCAGGGCGACCGGCAGGCCGAACGGGCATGGTGAAATTTTGTGATTTTTCACCCATTTTCATCATTTTGAACCCCGATTGAAATTTCAACTGTGTAAAATGATTTTATAAACTTAAATGGCACACTAGGACACTGTGAGATGATTTATTAATATAGGATATCTTGAGTTAGATACTGATAAGCTAAGTCATTATATATTGAAGGTTGTGTATGGATCTGCGGAGCTAACGTATACTGGACCTGGATTACGGTGTGGGACACCGACACGAGTATCGAGATAGGACTTCTATCCCTTTCCTTTGGTAACCTGATTTTAAAATGATTTTAGCCAAAAAGGGATTTTTATTAAAATGTTTTCAATAACTGATAGAAAGAGCATTTTATTGAATGTCTTTACAAACAATAGATTGAGGTGGATTTCATAATAAACCTCATAATGAATGTAAATGATTATATTTGGTAAAAAAAGAGATTTTAATAATCATGAAAAGATATATATAATTATGTTTAAGGGCATGATGCCATATCAGAGATCGGTTCGTGTAGTGCGTGACCTTGGGGGCAGGTCCCGAAACACAGCTGGGTCACTACGGTAGTGATTTACATATGGTTTGCCTAGAAAAAAGAAAATGTTATTCTTTCTGGTCGACCTATAAAATTGTTTTGGTAAGATAAGTCTTCATTAGATTCTTATTCATGCATTTATTTAATTGTTCAATTATTTATTTATTTACCTACTCATTTATGTTCATGTTCTAAATGTTTATTTGTTTGATGAAATTTCTTTTAAAATTAAATGTTTTCAAATTATAGTCCTACTGAGCCTTTCGTTCACGTTTAATTTGTTTTAAAATCTTACTTCATAGGTGGATATCAGCTTAGGATCAGAGAAGAGTCCGTTGACCGGACTTGCGACTAATAGAAGATTTGGGTAGGTTGTAGTACAACAATTCAAGGCTTGTAAAATCTTAACTTTCTTTTTAATTTTGGGACTGTGGTTGTATTGTAATATTGTCAGTACTGTGTGTACGCACAAGATGTGGGTCAGTGGGACTCATTCTCGCCTCACCTTCTATTTTATTATCTCCTTATCGCTTGTTTTTTTCTATTTATTTTATTTGTTCGAATATTATAACTGCTTGTTTTAAATAAACGATTTTAAAATTATCACATTTTTGTTTATAAATTTAATTCTAAAACCTAATTTTTAACTAAATTTATATTTAATTAACTTAATTACTTTACCACGTCACCTCCCGTACTTGGGGGCGTGACATTGCCTCACTTCTTGAATCGTCTAGGCTTAGGCCAAGCCTCGATAGTTCAAAGCTGACACCTTCATTTTTGCAGCGAAGGCGTCGGAAGGTCCACCTCTGCTTGGACTTCAACAGATGTAAAATGGGAAGAGAATTATATACTAGCATCCACATCTGAGCTCTCCAACATTGCAACATTGACAAAGGATCGTTTTAGCAAAAGCAGCACACACCTGAGCAGCTATTCTAGGTCTCAATCTTGGAGTAACATGAGTGTCCCTCCTCCTCCTTTGGGAGGACTTAGGAGGGGTTTTAGTCAAGCTTCACTTATTCAAATCCAACGCACCAAGTGAATCCACCATAGAAGTTGCATTAACTTGCAAGTCCCTGTTTTCATCCAATGCGTGATCCACCAAATCCAAAGAAGGTGTGAGTCACCCGATGTACCTTTGAAATAGATTCTATATTTTGGAGTAGTCCACACGTTAATAAGAGGGATATTTTTATTAATGTTATCTTTCAAGCTTTGCTTTCTATAAATGTATATTTATTTATGATATAATTTAATATAAAATATAAATAATAGCATAATATATTTTTTTAAAAAAATAACTTAAATAAATACAACTTTTAAAAATTATAACCTCACGTTTAAATGCGGCAGATTGTTAAAAATCCTTGTTTTTGGACTGGCATTTAGCTAAATTCCTCCCTTGTGCGGAGTCCTTACCTTCGTCGTTAAGACAAGTATCGGAGTCTCAGACAATAAATTTCATCGGCGAACAAGCAGAAGAAAAAGAAAAAGCAAAGTAAAAAACGCTGAAAAAGAATGGCGCTTCAATGGATGATTCTGACGTATGTTGTGGCAGTTGAGGCCGCCTTGGCCATTCTCTTAACTCTTCCCGCGCCAAAGCTGCTCAAGAACCGCCTTGTTTCTCTCGTCTCCTTAATCCTCCAACCTTCCTTTTTCATCGTTCCCTTTGCCGGTTTCCAGCTCCTAGGTCTTCCTTCTCCTATTTTGCTTTCATTTCTTTAATCGCCTCTGTTTGGGATCCGAGAAAGTTTCGGAGATTTATGGATCTGGTTTTAATTTTCTTCTTCGTATTCTGTTCTTTAATTAGTGCAGATCTATATTGGAAGAACGAGCATCGCTTGATGTGCACCTCTGATATCTGCACGGCTGCTGAGAGAGATCGCTACGAGAAATCAGTGAGTTTTCTTTTGTTCATTTCTCGAATTTTCTTTGTAGTTTTGGTTCATTTCTAATATAATTTGGCAAGTACGCCGGAGTGTTGGAAATTCGCTGCCAAATCTGCTTGTATTATCAAATGTACGATTTGTTTAGTAAGCAAGGTGTAGAAATAGATAAGTAGAAATTGGTATGCAGAATTTTCTGGAATTCTAGGAAATATTAAATAATTAAGCTCAATATCTGCTTTGTCAATAATTAAGAACACGGCCTGTGTGACCTTTAATATTTAAGCTTACTGACCAATTGGAAAAAACAAGTTGCCTATCATTTTCACTAGAACCTAACTAATTTCAAAAATAAAAAGAAAATGAAAATATGTCTATTCGTTCCTCTTGTGTAATCATGATTGAGCTGCATATTATGAAGTACATTGGTGTTCATTCCGTGCGAGATCCATGGTTCAACAGATTGGATGGACTGAAAAAGAACGTTTACCGAGACATGGGTGGTCTGTTTAGGTTCAATCTCTTTTGCTTAATTGTCTGATTTATGTTATGTTTCTACAAATTTAAGAGGCAGTGAGAATCATTTTATGTTTGGGGAAGGTGGTAGCTCAAAAGATTATTGGGCTATGAAACTTGGTTTTTAGAATTAAACACAATGGCAGACTGGGCTTTGAAAATGAACTTTGAAGGCGGATAATTTAGCTTAAGGGGTTTGGGCATCTCTGTTGGAAGAGAGTTTTCTGTGGTGGTGAATTGTTCAAAGAAAAATACGGCATTGAAGATTATGGTTGGTGTTTGAAAGCTGTTGGTCTGGGTTCTTAAAAAATCCGTCGAAATTCATTTCCCAAAGTCACTAAATTGTTGGGTTATGGTAAGTTGTTTGTGGGCAATGAGCATAAAGTTCAACGTTGTGTGGACCATTTGAAGGGTTGTTTCTTTTTCGAATTTCATTCCTAGCTTGCCATCTAGCTAGACTTTGTTTCACCATTTTTGTAAGGTATTAACTGGAAGAATATATGTTATTTGATGTTTGTTTGCCTTTGTACTTTTTCTTGTACTGGTAGGTTCCTCGAGGCCCTTCTTCTTACACTTTTTTTTCCCCTTCCCTGATAAAGATTTATATCTATCCAAAAAAAAAAAAACCAGTAAATGTACTTACTCTGAGTGAGATTGGACAGCAACCATCAACCAACAGGTAGTAGGATTTGGGAATAGCGACTTTTGGTGTTAGAACTTGACCGAAACATGTGGCGATTTCCTTCTGCACTTTCCCTGCCTGATTGTTGTATATTCTTGATGTGGTGGAACCCTATTTTATTAGTATTTATTTATATGATTAATCTCATTTGTGGTCCCCAAACTTTAGAGTTATTCCCACTTTGCCTTATGAATTTTGAATTAGTCTTACTTAACCCCTTCTAGTAGAATTTCTGTTAAAACATACAGATATTAGTCTCACTTAACCTCCTAATGTTGAAAACAAGCAGAAAAAATGTCACACGGCCTCACATAACCCCCTTTTTGTTAGTTTTTAACATAAATTTGTAATAGAAGGGGTTTAGTGGGAGTAATTGAAAATTCAATTGACAATGTGAGTTTTTAAAATTTAGGGGGCAAAGTAGGAAAAATGCGAAAGTTTAGGGGGCACATATGAAAACAATTCATATATTTTTCTTTAGAAATTATTAAGGATCATTTTAAATATCAGGACCTATTCGAGTTTGCAAATCTTACCTTATATTCCATATACATGTTGGTTTGGCCTTTGTTTTTTACCATGAATGTCAAAGACCTTGAAAAAATTGTTGTTATCCTTGACGAGCGTCAAAAACTTGTTCAACCACATGCGCCGCCTCTTAACAACCTAAAGAAGTCATTAACAAGTTTGCCACGTATCCTGCGATAGTTGTTTCGTCCAATGATCCTATTATCTCTCAAAAAGTTTGCGTGCTGATTTGTTTATACCACCTTTGGCCCAAAACAATTTATAGTTAAGTAATAAATATCTCGTGGAAAGTTTTTCAAGTGGTTTACTTCTTTTGGTGATTGTTGAAGGCCTCAAGTTTTTTCTGTCTTCACTGCAACAATGTTGTTGCTACAGTCACATCAATTTCTTATGGCTCTTTTAAGAATCAAGGGTTACAACTGAAGATGTTCTTGCATTACTAATTACGGTGCTATGATTTTTCAAGTTTTAACTCATCAGACTACCTGAAGAGAGTGATACGAAACTGTATCAGAGTAGGATTTAGTTATATTTATTTATGATTAGGATTTTTGAGTTTGATTGTTATAAGGAATTAGCCTTGCTTCTGGATATTGAACTAGAATTGCTTTAGGATTTGTCGTCCTTTTATGTTCATTATTTTCATAATAGACTTGATTATAATGTTCAATATTCAGTCTTTCTTTTTTTCCCGTTGTTCTCTCTGAATTTTAAATTCACTTTCCTCTGTAATTCCTCTTCTCTCTTTCTTTTCCTATTTTTCTCTTTCTTAACTATTCTACGTCACTTCCTTTCCCTGTAGATATGTCATATTTGCCCTCTTTTTCCTTTTCATTTTCGTGCACGTGGATAGAAATTTAGAAATGTTTGTGCACGTCTTGTGAATTTTCTTTTTATGTTCATGCAAGAGGAAGATGGATGCTGCGAGACATTTGATTTTTTAGGTGCAGTTTTATTTGTTCTCTAATACATTCGATTATAACACTTGAATCATGTCATCGATCAATAATCACAGTGAGTAGTAGACTTGCACCCTTAATGTTGCACCTCTTAAATAAGCTACATATGCACGTAATACATGTCACTGTGTCCCCTCAAAAAATATTAAAAAAAAAAAAACACGTCAACCAGAATGTGAATGTGTTTGTGTTCACACGCGTGTATACTTTTACGCTTGTAGATATATATATATATACACACACACACATCCATATATGTGTTTTTGTTTTTTTTTTAATTTAAATGAAACGTTTGTAGATTATAAATCTTCTTATTTCTTATCATTTATGTTATGATGCGCAGATCTACAAAGCTCAAAGGAATGTAATTCTCTGTGCTGCTGCAGTTCTTCTGTATTGGTATGTTCACAAGCAATTTACCGCCTCTCTTCTAGGATCGTTGGGCTTGCCTGGAAACATTTGGGCATTGAATTTTCATGAATATAGAGTGTAATGAATAGCATTGTTTAGAAGAATCTTCACCATTCCTTTCTTTTTTAAAAGGGCAAATAGAAGTGACACAAATTGAGGTCCTTTTTTTTTGGGGATAAAATTGTAAAATAAGGTCATGGTTGCTATCTATTATTTATTGAAAATGAATGGCTGACTAATAGTTTTCAGATTTACTTGCAGGTCCCTATACCGCATTTGCAAATATTACAGGGATATCCAAAATTTGGAGGAAGTGGAGAAGCGTTACAAGGATAAGTAGATTTGCCCAAACACTATCTTCTATAAATTAGATGGTATTAAACTGTATTTTAGAGAAGTTATTCTCATAGCAGCATTTTATGGATTTTCTTTTTCATGTATTTTTGATAATAATTTCCATCTAGACTTGTCTCCTTTTGCATGTTTTACTGGTTGCTCAAAGGTGATGAAGTCTCTGTTCTGTTTAAACTGTGACGCAACTTGACTGATTGAAATCTGGTCTGTTACTATTATTGTCAATCATCGATTTGCAAAACAAACCTTTATATATTTAGTAAACCCATTATCATCAGTCCAATATTTTCTAAAATCGGCGAGAGGTCTGTTGGAAATATATATTTGTGGCATGGGATATGGGGCATCGGATTGATGCATCTTGGTTTTTTCCCGCAGTTTTGCCATAATCATTGGGTCATAGAATGTCTTAGAATTCAGTCGCTTCGGATATGCATCTTTAATAGGGACTGTTTAGGCTTTACATTTTACCGCTTTTATTGGTCACATTCTAGTTGTAAGCTTTATTTGTTTCTTTTGTTACTTAAAACAAGCCTCTTAAAGGTGAAGAGTTTTAATTCCCCCACTCTTAAGTTAAAAAAAAAAAGGAAAAAAAAAGGCTTCTTTAGGTTCCTTTTCATTTAAATTGTTAGGGGGGAAAACTGAGGAATTAGTATTATGAGATGTAGATTGGAAACAATGTGATTTCTGACAAGGGTGCGAGTCTAGTGGGAGAAAAAGGAGAAATGTGGAAAGGTCTAAGGTTGTATCTGAGCAGAAAGTTGGTTGGGAAAGTCCATGGTGCTGTTTCCGTATAAGATTCTGCCGTTACTGGTGTTCACTTCCTGTGAACCACGAAGATTTATTAGTTTTTTCCTTTTATTTTTCTTCTTTAAAAAAAAAAACTATATTTACCTTTTCAACAACAAAAGGCAGTTTGTTTAGTTTTTTTTTGTAATAGGTTCACTCGCGAGGAGAAACTTGTAGGTTTAGTTTGATAAATTACTTCTGTAATCAATAGGAATGTAAGGTCTTGTTAGTTTAAAGGTATTAGAGGAATGGTGAGTTGGTTTTTTACCACCACATATGGATCAAAAAGAACAAGGCGGCTCTATTGCCCCAGACTTGTTTTCTCCTCTCTTTTAAAAGATCCTCATTTCACTATGGAAGATTATTCCATTAGTTTTAACAGACAGAGGGAGTGGTGTTAGGGATTGTGAGTGTAATTTTTCATAGTACAAACTAATAATTCACAATTAATAAATTGTGCACTATATTATGTCAATATTATGGTGTTGCTCATTTCCACTAGCTATGAAATAAGGGGATTTTTCATAAATATCGTATTATAAAATTTATTTTTAATAAATATTGTATATGTTTATTTGTGGTATAATTTAATATGTAATATAAATAATAGTTTGTATAATTGTTTATGTGTTATGAATAAACACAACTTTTAATAAGTGTGGCATGACATGTAATTTTCTCATGACACAATTGTCTACTAAATTATTTGTTGTGGTGACTACAAAATAAAATTATCAGTGTATTTCCAACTCTTTTGTAGTCATGAAAAATCAATCTCTCTTTTAAGTAATTTTGTTCGTTAATAAACAGGAATCTTTGTACATAAACTATGTGTTCTTAATTTCTTCTATACTTAAATTATATTTTTTAGAGAGTTGGTACTCTAGGGTTTCTATATAATTATATGTTGTCATGAGATTATATAGTGAATGTTTATTAATTAATTATTGTTGATTAAATTTCTATTTTTAATTTTATATCAATTAATTAATTTTGTCGGCTATAGTTCCTTAGAGGTTGAAATATGTATCTAGGTTTTTCATGTAATTAGATGACAGTATATCATTACTGTCTTGGATTTCTTATTTTAATTTTGGTTTGTAAATTTATAATTAAATAACTGTTTAAAGAGAAGATGGATTTAGAAGATATAATTGATTGTTGGGCTATTTACTTTCTATGTTTATAAAATTTTCACAAGTTTTTTGAATTGTAACCAAAATTAAAACTACAAAAATAATGAAAAAAAATCCTTATCGGATTTTGGATTGTGACGGCACGATTGACCGGAATATACATAGTTTGGTAGACTGCAAGGCGGCAGAAAGTCATTTTTTGTTTTTTTGTGAGGTTTTTCTTTTATGGAACAATTTTGAGAAAAAAAAAAACGAGATTTTATGATAACTAGAGAATAAAATTCGATATATATGAGAATAACATTGAAGACGACATTATATGAAGAAGGATACTACTAAAAGATACAACATGAAGAATTGATAAAATGTTTCGATTAATTCTTACATTCTTTCTTTTCTTTTCTCTAGAGTGAAACCATAATATTATGGTTATTTATTATATTGCTTATAGCTTTACTTGTTGCGATGCTTGTTTGCATTATAATATGTTTTGTTATGTTTGTTGATAACATGTCATGTAGAATAAGGAATGCCGCTCACTAAAAATTCTTCATGAATGTTAACATAAAAACTTTTTAAAATATTGAGTGGGAGAAGGTTTTCGAAGAGAGGACCTAAGTCCTCCATCTTTGGTCCATAGTTAACACCTAGTAGTTTCGACCCTCAAGAAGGGATGCATCATATATCGGGTTAGATCTTTGAGAGGATAATTTGCTTTAGCATGTTTTATCATTGTTTGCCCTTAGGTGTTGATTATAAACCATGAATAAAGTTGTTGAAACAATAGTCAAACACTCAAAATTAATTTTATTATTAACCGTCCTTAAGAGCTCTGTTAATAATGGTCAAAGAAAGTGATCATTAGTATATGCTAGATCAGAGGGTCTTGGATGGCATCTATGTTCCTAATTGAATTTGGCTAGTCTCTCCTAAGCAGCTTGTTGAATTATGAGTTAGAAACTATCATTGTAAGGTTGTGATTTTTTTTCAAGGTTTTGACGCATAAACACATTGTATGCTTACTTATTTTTATTATCTTATTAAATTGTTATTAAATGTTTGTTTATGTTCGGTATATGAATCTTTATTGTAGATCAAAATGTCTAAGTTCACTTTGTCTTTGATACTTGATAAAAACACTTTAACCGCGAGAACTATAATGATTGGAACATGAAGATCATGAGATTACTCATTAGATCGGGGATAATCTGGAGGAAATGTTTGGAGGCCATGCTTTAATGAAGCGGCAATTTGCTCTTTGAAAGCTTCTCAACTACAAGCAAAAGCTAGGGACGCTTGTGAAGGAGCATATTATGTTGGTCATGGGTTATCTTGTCGAGGCTCAAAACCATAGAGCCAACATTGATGTTGAGTCCTAGACAACTATGGTTTTTGAGACTATTTTTAAAGAATTCATCCCATTTAGAGATTCATATAACTTGAGAAATAGATTGAATGTGACCTTAACTGAGTTGATGAAGCAGCCGCAGGAGTTCAAAAACTTGATTAGAAAAGATCTAGTTGGTTACGAGGCAAACTTGGCGATTGCATCTGGTTCTAATTCCAATTCTAGGAATGGAAAAAAGCAAAAGGCTAAGAACGAGAAGTTATCTACTCCAACAAGGGTAAGGATAAGAAGAAAAAGAAGAGGAATCCAAAGAAACTTAAGTGTTCCTTCTGCAAAAGGTTTGACACATCAAGAAGAATTGTAGGGACTTTCAAATTAAAGGAGGTAAGTGCAAACTCATGGTTGTTAGGACTTGTTTAGTTGAAGAATCAAGTGACACTCAGGTCATAGATTTTGGAGCGATTAATCATATTTGTGTTTCTCTGCAAGAGTTCAATGCAAAATAAGTCTGCTGCATGAGCACTTCAAGTTACGGATGGGTAATGGATCCTTAGTGTTGGCTGAAGCAGTGTAAGATGTCCATCTTTATTTCGATAGTTATAAGAGTTTAGTTTTGAGAGGTTATTTTTACGTTCTTAAATTTAAAAGGAATTTAATTTCTTTCGTTTGGTCTTTTAAGGATTCTTATTCAGTTTCTTTTAATAATAAAGCTGTTATTTGTAAAAATAAATCTTTTATCTATAGTGGATGGATACAAAACAACTTATATTTTATCAAACCTAAGATGGACTTACTATTGAACACTGAGATTAATGATGAATCTAAAAGACTTGAAACTTCTCACTCTAATAAGATTTATCTTTGGCATTTACGATTAGGTCACATTGACTTGAGTAGAATTCAAAGGTTGGTAAGAGATAGACCTTTAAGTCATTTAGAGGTAGAATCTATACTATAATGTGAATCTTGTTTGGAGGGAAAAATGACCAAAAGACCATTTAGGTCTAAAGGCAATCGAGCCAAAAAGGTTCTAGGACTTGTGCATAGTGATGTTTATGGTCCTATGAACATCAAGGCATGAGGAGGATATAAGTATTTTGTGACTTTTATTGATGATTACTTGAGATATGGTTATGTCTATTGAATGCATCATAGGAGCAAGACTTTTGACAAGTTCAAGGAGTTTCGAGCTAAAGTGGAGAAGCAATTGGGTAAACCCATAAGGACGCTTCAATTCAATCAAGGTGGAGAGTACCTCTCCAATAATGTCACGCCTTGAAGTACGGGAGGTGACGTGGTGGATTAATTAGGTTAATTAAGTTAAAATTTTAATTAAAACATAAGTTAAAGAATTTAATTAATTATAAAAAACATGACAATTTAAATTTTTTTAAAACAATTATTATAATAATAAAGCAGACAAGCAGGAAGTAAAATAAAATAAGGAAAGGGAAGTAAGTGTTGGGTCCCACTAGGCCTACAACTTGTGCACATACATAGTATCGACAATAATTAAATTACAACCATAATCCAATATAGAAAAAGAAGTTCAAATGATACATGCCTTGTTTGATTAATACAAATAACCTATTTAGGGTCTTCTACTGCTCGTGAGTCTAGTCGGTGGACTCTTTGTCGATCATAAGCTGGATCCCACCTAGGGAGAAAGAGGTTGAAAATAGATAAAATGTGAACGAAAGGTTCAGTAGCACTCTGCTTTAAAACAGATAAATGATTTAAATATAAAATTTATCTTCAAGAAAAATAATTAGAAAACAGAACTAAATAGATAAATTCATTTAAATTAATTTTATCAATATTTGTTCGTC
Source organism: Artocarpus hirsutus (assembly GCA_946598075.1). NCBI lineage: Eukaryota > Viridiplantae > Streptophyta > Magnoliopsida > Rosales > Moraceae > Artocarpus > Artocarpus hirsutus. The sequence goes on from CAMOHE010046937.1 coordinate 37,113, forward strand.
TAGAAAATATCTTTTTATCTTTATTGGGCAAACTATAATTATCACCACCGAAGTGGCCCAACTAGGTTTTAGGACCTGCCCTTAAGGTCGCACGCTACACGACCCAATCTCTGAATATGGCATCATGCCCTTATGTTCATTTCTATTATTATTTAAAACCCATTTAGCAAGTGTATTCTTTTGCGTTCATTATGTTGTTTATTATGTACATCATATCATTACTCAACAGTTATGAAAATAACTGATAAAATCTTCTTTAAAACTGTAACACCCTGAAAATTTATTAAGTGTTGTTAGTGTGTTAAATGGTGGATTAGTGTGCCATAATGAATATTTTAAACTTACTTTGATCACTGTGTGAAATTTTTAAATTTATGTTATTTTTGGTTATTTTAAATAATTTTTATTAATTATTCTTAATTATTTTTAATTGTTATTTGAAATTTGAAACAAAACAATTTGTCAAAAGACCAACACGTCCCACTTTGGAAAACCACGTGCGGGACGTGGTATTGAAAACTGCTTCCCTTCTCTTTATAAATCTCACTCTTCCTCACTCTCATTCATGCTCTCTCTCTCTCTTCTCTCTCTCTCTCCCGTGCAATCTCACTCTCTCTCTCTCTCGGTTTGTCTTTCTCTCTCATTCTCTCTCAAAAATTTTGAATCAAAATTTGGTTTCAAGCTTCGGGTTAGTGGATTGAAGGCTTGGAAACCTGATTGGACGATCAAAAACTCGATTTAAAGCTTCGATTCAAGGTTAGTTTCAAATTTTCTAGACTTTTTCAATTTTTTAATTTTTCTTACATTTTGAAATCTAAGCATTTCTAAGCTTAGAAATCTTTCAATCTAGGTTAGATGAACTTAGATTAGCTAGAATACAAACTTCGTTTCATCAAAAACGGATTTGAATCAAGATTTTTTATTTTTCTCTAACCCTTTTCATTTTCAGATTTTTTCAAAAATTTTGTTTAAAACTTGTTTTAAGACATTAAAAAGTAATTTACTATGTTTTTCTATCAATTATGATGATTACCCATACCTGAGAATTGAGAAAATAGGTTGAAATTGAAGATTTGGGCTCGGGGAGGCCGAGACCCATGCTTGAAAAATTCTAAAATTTTTCCAGTTCGACAGGCTGGATTCATATGTTCGGCAGGCCAGATTCATCCGACCGGCATGCCGAACCTAGGAAACTTCGGCCGATCGGACTTGGACCTCCGGCATGCCGAACTGCATAGTTCGGCCAGCCTAACCGGGGCGACCGACAGGCCGATTGGACATGGAGAAATTTTGTGATTTTTCACCCGTTTTTACTATTTCGAACCCCAATTGAAATTTTAATTTTACAAAATGATTTTATAAACCTAAGTGGCACACTAGGACACCATGAGATGATTTAATAATCTAGGATATCTCAGGTTAGATACTAATATACCTAGTTTTTATTTTAGGTTATGCGTGGATCTGTGGAGCTAACGTATAGCGGATCGGGATTATAGTGTGGGACACCGGCACGAGTATTGAGGTAGAAATTCTACCCCTTTTCTTTGGTAACTTGATTTTAAAATGATTTTGGCTGAGAAGGGATTTTATCAAAATGTTTTTAATAACTGATTAAAGAGTATTTTATTGAATGTTTTTACAAATAGTAGATTGAGGTAGATTTTATAATAAACCTCACAATGAACGTAAATGATTGTATTCGGTATAAAAAGAGATTTTAATAATTATGAAAAGATATATATATATATATATATCTTTTAGGGCATGATGCCATATCAGAGATCAGGTCGTATAGTATGTGATCTTGGAGGCAGGTCCCGAAACCCAACTAGGCCACTACGGTGGTAATTTACATATGGTTTGCCCAGGAAAAGAAAATGGTATTCTTTCTGGTCGACCTATTTAAATTGTTTTGGTAAGATAAAGTTTTTATTAAAATTCCATCCATTTGTTTATTTATTTGTTATAGTTAGTTTTCTATATATTTATTTGATTAATGAAGTTTCTTTTAAAATTAAATATTTTCAAAATATAGTCCTACTGAGCTTTTCGCTCACGTTTTATTTGTTTTAAAATCTTACCCTATAGGTGGTTATCAACTTAGGATCGAAGAAGATTCCGTTGACCGGACTTGCGACCAATAGAAGATTTTGGGTAGGTTGTATTACAAAAATTCAAGGCATGTAAGTTCTTAACTTTTCTTTCATCCTGGACTATGGTTGTATTGTAATATTGTTAGTACCGTGTATGTGCACAAAATGTGGGCCAGTGGGACCCATTTTCGCCTCACCTCATATTTTGATTATTTTTACTGTTTCTTTATTGTTTATTATATTATTCTCATTTGTTCAAATATTATAACTGCTTGTTTTAAATAAACGATTTTAAAATTATCACATTTTTACTGTTAAAAATTATTCTAAATCCAATTTTAACTAAATTCCCACTTAATTAACTTAATTAATCTACCACGTCACCTCTTGTACTCCAGGGCGTGACAGAATGGTATCAGAGCTCAAGGCTATGAACCTTGGGAATTGTGCACACATAGGTATGACAATGAAATACCACTGACAGTCCAAAATTTTGTTTTCAGAAGTGAGAGAATAGCACCTAGACGACGCTTGATAGTAGATGCTGAGTTTGAAAAAGATGAGGGCATGATGAGGGCCATGTTTGCTGCATTTCGGCATATGGCAGCCAGGGCAAGGCCAGATGATTCTGAGGCTAGTCGTCGGCATTCGTATTTTAAGGAGTTTTGACGTGCATCTGAACCGACTTTCGATAGAAATGGGGACCCACAGGTGGCAGAATATTGGTTTGATTCGATCGTGAAGCATCTGGATACTCTTGGTGTACCAGCGGAGTATCACGTGGAGTTTGCAGCATATAAGTTTGAAGGTGGTGCATTAACTTGGTGGAAGCAAGTGAAACGCCTGGAGAACAATGGTAACATCAGTTGGGATAGGTTCGAGGAGCTGTTCTATGATCGCTATTTTCCGTAGGGATATAGGGATCAAAAGGCGGCAGAATTCTATAGGTTGCAGCAGGGCGATAAGTCAATGCGGGAATACAAAGGAAGTTCAATGAATTGTCCAGGTTTGCTCCGTCTGTAGTGGCATCGGAGCGTGAGAAGTGCATCAAATTCCAAGACGGACTTAAAGCCCCTATTCGACGACAGATAGTTGCTCTACGACTCAGGAACTTTGGAGAGCTTGTGTCATCAGCAATATTAGTGGAGAGTGATTACACACAATACTGTAAGAATCGAGCTAAGACGTTAGGAGGACCACAGAGGAGCGACAGAAGGCGCATCAATAGTTGACCAACTCCGGGAAAGAACAAGCAGGGTGGCGTGAACAGCGACAGCAACAGTTCATCCAACAGCAGGCGCAACAACCCCTACAGCTTCCATTGTCACTATTGCCAGCAACCGGGACACATTAAGAGGAATTGCTCGATCAGGAATGCTCACCTAGAATTTCAGACCGGAGAAGGAGCTAGTCGTCAGCCTCAGCTTCAGACTTTACCTCCGCCTCAGCAGTACCCTTAATTTCCATTCCATCAGTTCTTTCTTCAACAACTGCCATATTCAGCGCAAGGACACCAACCGTAGAACTTTCAGCGTAACGTCCCTCACTATCGAGCGTCGAGTATAGCCAGTGTGTAGTCGCCATCATCGCAGCAGTATCAGCCAACTAACCCAGGGTCAAGCAATGTTAGTAGAGGAAAAGGGAAAGCTCCAGTATAGATTCATATGATGACATCAGGGAGTTCAGATGCCTAGACCAGTAACGCAGTTGTCGATGGTATGATTATGGTTTCTCAGTCTTTAGCACACGTGTTATTTGATACTGGTGCCACTCATTCTCTCATTTCGAGCTCTTTTGTACATGCCTTGGGATTAGAGATTGAAGAGTTTGGTGAACCCTTAGTTATAGCTTTACCCTTGAGGCGGGTGTGTGTGAATAGTATTTGTAAAGCTTGTAAAATAAAGATTGGGGATGAGATTTTGAAAAGTGATTTGATTGTAATCCCCATGAGATCATACGATGTAATTCTAGGAATGGATTAGTTATCTAGATACAGTACAGTAGTGGACTGCCAACATAGGAAAGTAACCCTAGTGTCTGATAAGGAGACGATGATCACTTACCAGGGTGGTGGTGATCAATTGATGAGTGAGTGTCCTGTAAGAACGTGTCTCGGAGGGCGGAAGAACGCAGCTTGCTATGCCTTTCTCATGAATTTAGAAGGAGAGCCTAGTGTTTCGAGAGGACATGCAATGATTCCAATAGTAGACGAATTTGAGGATGTCTTTCCCGACGAGCTATCAAGATTACCACCGCATCGGGAAATCGAGTTTGGTATTGAATTGTATCCAGGAACAGCACTGATTTCTATAGCACCTTACCGGATGGCGACGGCAGAAATGAAGGAACTCAGGAAGCAACTTCAGGAGCTTGTTGATAAGGGATACATTCGAAAAAACACATCACCATGGGGAGCACTGGTTTTGTTTGCCGAGAAGCATGATGGAACTCTCAGGTTATGTATAGATTATCGGTAGTTTAATCGGGTCATAGTGAAGAATAAGTATCCTCTGCTCAGGATCGATGAGTTGTTTGATCAGTTGGGAGGTTCATGGTACTTCTCGAAGATAGACTTGAGGTCAGGATATCATCAACTCAGGATTAAGGAAGAGGACATTCCTAAGACAGCTTTCAGGACTCGATATGGACATTTTGAATTTCTGGTGATGTCGTTTGGATTGACAAACGCTCCGACAGCTTTCATGGATTTGATAAACAGGATATTCAGGCCCTACTTGGACCAATTTGTGATCATGTTCATTGACGACATCTTGGTTTATTCTAAGGCTTAGGAGGAGCATAAGCAGCATCTCAGGATCGTGCTTCAGACTTTGTGAGAACACCAGCTGTATGCCAAGAAGGAAAAGTGTAAGTTTTGGTTGACAGAGTTCAAATTTCTAGGTCATGTTATCTCCGAGCATGGTATCTTAGTGGATTCGTCAAAGATAGAAGCCATAGTGGATTGGGAACGGCCGAGGAATGTGGCAGAGATCCGTAGCTTCTTGGGACTTGCAGGATACTACAGGAAATTTGTGAAAGATTTTTCAAAGATAGCAACACCGTTGACAAGATTGATTAGGAAGAATGTCAGGTTCAAGTTGAGTGAAGAATGTGAGTATGCTTTTCATGAATTGAAGAATCGGTTGACTTCAGCTCTAGTGTTGATCATTCCCAGCAGTGACGAGCCGTATGAGGTTTATACGGATGCTTTAGGACGTGGACTTGGGTGTGTGTTGACGCAGCATGGACGCGTGGTAGCATATGGATCGAGGCAATTATGACCCCATGAACGGAATTACCCTACTCATGATCTAGAGCTCGCGATAGTGATTCACGCGTTGAAGATCTAGAGATGTTATTTGTATGGAGCAACATTTCAGGTTTTCTTCGACCATAAGAGCTTAAAGTATTTGTTTACTCAGAGGGATTTGAACTTGAGGTAGCAAAGATGGATAGAATACATGGAGGATTATGATTTCGTGTTGCAGTATCATCCCAGGAAAGCTAACGTCAGTACAGATGCGCTCAGTCGAAAATCTTCAGGGATGTTTGCATGTTTGGCTCTTGAAGATTGGAAAAGGGATGCGACAGTAAGTGAGTTCGGGCTACAGTATCAAGAAGACTACAATCGCATTTCAGTGTACCACATAAAGACGACCCCAGCTCTTATTCAGATGGTGAAGTAGAATCAATGGCAGGACCAGCATCTTCAGGGAATCTGGACACGAATTCAGAACAGAGAGCAGTTTGAAGAATGGAGGATACATGCGGATGGATCATTGTACTTCAAGGAGCGTCTAGCGGTTCCAGCTATTGCAGAAGTAACGAAGGCTGTCATGGACGAAGCTCATAGGTCTCAGTTCGCCATTTATCCAGGAAGCACGAAGATGTTTCGTGACTTGAAGAGGCACTATTGGTGGAGAGGTATGAAGAAGGATATTCGAGAATACGTGGCCAAATGTACGATTTGTCTTCAGGTGAAAGCCGAGCATCAGAAGCCAGCAGGTCAGCTTCAACCACTTCCTATTCCGGGGTGAAAATGGGAACACATGACGATGGATTTTCTTACCGGATTGCCAAAGACGAAGCAGCGGCACGATACGATTTGGGTCGTGGTCGATAGATTGATGAAGTCAGCTCATTTCATTTCGTTTAGATCGACGTGTTCGAGGAGGATTCTTGGAGAGTTGTATATGCAAAACATAGTGCGGTTACACAGAGTCCCTTTGTCCATCACATCAGATAGGGATACCAGGTTTAATGCTAAATACTGGAGGAGCTTCTAGGATGCTATGGGCACAGATTTGAACTTCAGCACGGCGTTTCATCCTCAGACCGATGGGCAATCTGAGCGAGTTATTCTGATTCTCGAAGACATGTTACGTGCTTGTGCATTGGATTTTGGCGGGAACTGGAAGAAGTATTTACATCTGGTGGAGTTTGCATATAACAATAACTATCAATCGAGTATTGGTATGGCACCGTTCGAAGCATTATATGGATGACCGTGTCGATTGCCAGTGTGTTGGGCTGAACCGAAAGATAGAGTTATTCTTGGACCGGATGAGACTCGTGATAGTAACGAGAAGATCGTCGTGATTCGAGATCGACTAAAAGCAGCTCAGAGTCGACAGAAGAGTTATGCAGATAGAAGACGTTGACCTTTAGAATTCGAGGTTGGAGACTTTGTTCTTTTGAAGGTATCACCCCGCAAAGGAATTTCGCGATTTGGAGTAAAAGGAAAACTCGCGCCAAGATATGTTGGACCGTTCGAGATTACCCAACGTGTTGGTGGGGTTGCTTATCGACTCAACCTTCCTTCAAAACTTTTGCATGTTCATGACGTATTTCATGTGTCAATGCTTCAAAAATGTCCACCTGAGCAAGATAAGATTGTTTCGTTCCAAGACGTATAGGTTCAGGAAGACACGATGTATGAAGAAGTGCCGATCTAGATCATTGATTCTAAAGTGATTAATTTGCGTCATCGTGAGATTTCGTTAGTTTAGGTCGTGTGGCAGCATCACGGGGCTGATGAAGCCACTTGGGAATTAGAGTCGAGTATGCGGGAGTTGTATCCGTATTTGTTTTGTTTTTGAATCGACTTGTAAATTTCGAGGACGAAATTTCTTTTAGCAGTAGAGAGTTGTAACACCCTGAAAATTTATTAAGTGTTGTTAGTGTGTTAAATGGTGGATTAGTATGACATAATGAATATTTTAAGCTTAATTTGATCACTTTGTGAAATTTTTAAATTTATGTTATTTTTGGTTATTTTAAATAATTTTTATTAATTATTCTTAATTATTTTTAATTGTTATTTGGAATTTGAAACAAAACAATTTGTCAAAAGACCAACACGTCCCACTTTGGAAAACCACGTGCGTGACGTGGTATTGAAAACTGCTTCTCTTCTCTTTATAAATCTCACTCTTCCTCACTCTCATTCACGCTCTCTCTCTCTCTTCTCTCTCTCTCCGTGCATCTCTCTCTCTCTCTCTCTCTTGGTTTGTCTTTCTTTCTCATTCTCTCTCAAAAATTTTGAATCAAAATTTGGTTTAAGCTTTGGGTTTGGGATTGAAGGCCCGGGAACCCGATTGGACGATCAAAAACTCGACTTAAAGCTTCGATTCAAGGTTAGTTTCAAATTTTTTAAACTTTTTCAATTTTTCAATTTTTCTTACATTTTGAAATCTAAGCATTTCTAAGCTTAGAAATCTTTCAATCTAGGTTAGATGAACTTAGATTAGCTAAAATACAAACTTCATTTAATCAAAAACGGATTTGAATCAAGATTTTTCATTTTTCTCAAACTTTTCTCATTTTTGGATTTTTCCAAAAATTTTGTTTAAAACTTGTTTTAAGGCATTAAAAAGTAATCTACTATGTTTTTCTATCAATTATGATGATTACTCATGCCTGAGAATTGAGAAAACAGGTTGAAATTGAAGATTTGGGCTCGGGGAGGCCGAGACCTGTGCTTGGAAAATTCTAAAATTTTTCTAGATCGACAGGCCGAATTTCGTGTTTGGCAGGCCGGATTCATAAGCTCGGCAGGCTAGATTCATCCGACCGGTAGGCCGAACTTGGGAAACTTCGGCCGACCGGACTTAGACCTACGGTAGGCCGAATTGCATAGTTCGGCCGGCCGAACCGGGGCGACCGACAGGCCGACCGAACATGGTGAAATTTTGTGATTTTTCACCCGTTTTTACTATTTTGAACCCCGATTGAAATTTTAATTTTACAAAATGATTTTATAAACCTAAGTGGCACACTAGGACACCATGAGATGATTTAATAATCTAGGATATCTCAGGTTAGATACTAATAGTCCTAGTTTTCATTTAAGGTTGTGCATGGATCCGCGGAGCTAACGTATAGCAGATCAAGATTACGGTGTGAGACATCGGTGCGAGTATTGACGAAGGACTTCTACCCCTTTTCTTTGATAACTTGATTTTAAAATGATTTTGGCAGAAAAGGGATTTTATCAAAATGTTTTTAATAATTGATTTAAAGAGCATTTTATTGAATGTTTTTACAAACAGTAGATTGAGGTAGATTTCATAATAAATCTCATAATGAGCGTAAATGATTGTATTTGGTAAAAAGAGATTTTAATAATTATGAACAGATATATATATATATATATATATATTTTAGGGCAAGATGCCATATCAGAGATCTGGTCGTGTAGTATGCGACTTTGGGGGCAGGTCCCGAAACCCAATTGGGCCACTACGGTGGTGATTTACATAAGGTTTGCCCAGGAAAAAAAATGGTATTCTTTCTGGTCGACCCATTTAAATTGTTTTGGTAAGATAAAGTTTTTATTAAAATTCCATCTATTTGTTTATTTATTTGTTATAGTTAGTTTTCTATATATTTATTTGATTAATGAAGTTTCTTTTAAAGTTAAATATTTTCAAAATATAGTCCTACTGAGCCTTTCGCTTATGTTTTATTTGTTTTAAAATCTTACCCCATAGGTGGTTATCAGCTTAGGATCGAAGAAGAGTCCGATAACCAGACTTGCGACCAATAGAAGATTTTGGGTAGGTTGTATTACAAAAATTCAAGGCATATAAGTTCTTAACTTTTCTTTCATCATGGACTGTGGTTGTATTGTAATATTGTCAGTACTGTGTGTGTGCATAAAATGTGGGCCAATGGGACCCATTTTCGTCTCACCTCATATTTTGATTATTTTTACTGTCTCTTTATTGTTTATTATATTATTCTCATTTGTCCAAATGTTATACCTGCTTGTTTTAAATAATTGATTTTAAAATTATCACATTTTTACTGTTAAAAATTATTCTAAATCCAATTATAACTAAATTTTTACTTAATTAACTTAATTAATCTACCACGTCACCTCCCATACCCCGGGGCGTGACAAAAACTTTCATTGAAAAACACTTTGAAAGAAATCATTTTTTGAAGCCAAAATCTTTTTAAAACAGGGTTACCAAAGAAGGGGTAGAAGTCCTACCTCAATATCCGGTATCACCACTCAGCAACACAGTCCTGCTCCGCTATACAGTAGCTCCATAGAATCACAAACAACCTTAAATATGAACTAGGTTTATCAGTATCTATCTTAAGATATCCTACACTACTAAGCTATCTTATGGTGTCCTATTGTGCCATTTATGTCCGTAAAATTATATTATAAGGTTAAAATCTCAATCTAGGTTTAAAATAGGACAAACGGTGAAAAAACAATAAATTTTTACAGAGTCCAATCTGCCTGCTGGTTTCCTTGGTCCGGCCTATCAAATTGTGCAGTTCGGCCTATTGGCAAATCAGGTCTGGCCTGCCGAACTGTTTCAAGTTCGGCCTGTCGAACTTTTGAATCTGGCCTACCAAACTGAAAAATTCTAGAATTTTTCAAAACTCGAGTCTCGGCCTCCTTGAGCTCAAATCCCTTTTTTGAACCTATTTTCTCAATTCCTAGGCATACAAAACATTCATAGAAGGTAGAAAAACATAGTAAAACACTTTTAAACTAATTTAAACAAGATTTGCACAAATATTTTTGAATAAATCTAAAAATAGAGAAAATGAAGAAAAATAGAAAATCTTGATTCATTCCGTTTCTCATCAAGTCAAGCTTAGATATTAGATAATTGGGGTCCTATAACTTAGATAGAAAGGTTTTCTAAGCTTAAATAAACTCGAATTTCAAAATGCAAGGAAAGTTGAAAATTTTGAAAATAAACTTTGAAATTTGAAAAATAAGTAACCTCGATTTGCGTTTATAGTTGTTCAAATGCGTTCCTAAGCTCCCAATTCACTAAGAGTCGAAGCTTGTACTTGATTTTTGAATCAAACATTGAGTGAGAAAGGGAAATTGAGAGAGGCACAGAGAGAAAGCGTGAAAGGAGAAGAGAGGGAGAGAGGGGGAGAGAGTGAGAGGGAAAGAGTGAGGGAGATAGAACTAAATAGAGAGGGGGAGTGGTTTTGTTGTGTGAAAACTGTTTACCACCCATAGTTTTGCAAAAAGAGGTATATTTGGCATTTGACAAATTGTTTTGTTTTAAAATTCTAAATAACAAATAAAAATAATAAAAAATAAGTAAAAATGATTAAAATAATTTAGAAATAATATTAATTTAGAAATATCACAACATAATTAGATTAAGTTTAAAAAATACATCATGGCACACTAATTCAGCATTTTATACACTAATAACACTTAATTAATTTTTAGGCGTTATAGCTATCCACCCCTAAAAGAAATTTTGCCCTCGAAATTACAAATCGGATCAGAAGCATAGCGAACGTGGATACAACTCCCGCATGGTCGATTCTAACTCCCAAGTGGCTTCATCAACCACGTGATGCTGTCACACGACCTTCACCAACGATATGTCGTGGCGTTGCAAGCTGATCACTTTTCGATCAATAATCTGAACCGAAACTTCCTTGTATGTCTCGTCTTCTTGGATCTGCACATCATGAAATGAGACTATCTTACTTTGCTTGGGCTGGCACTTCCAAAGCATCGACAGATAGAGCACATCATGAACATGAGAAAGCTCGGGAGGAAGATCGAGTCGATAAGCGACCATACCAACACGTTGAGTAATCTCGAACGGCCCAACGTACCTCGGTGCGAGTTTACCACTTATACTAAATCGTGATATTCCCTTGTGCGGTGATACCTTCAAGAGAACAAAATCTCCTACTTTAAATTCTAGGGGTCAGCGTCTTATATCGCATAGCTCTTTAACCTACTCCAAGTAGCTCTTAACCGTTCTCAGATTACAGTGACCTTCTCATTGCTGTCGCAGATCTCATCTAGCCCGAGAATAATCCTGTCTTTCGATTATGCCCAACACACCGGTGATCGACACAATCATCCATACAGTGCTTCAAACGGTGCCATGCCAATGCTTGCTTGGTAGCTTTTGTTGTACGCAAACTCAGCCAGATGTAAATACTTCTTCTAGTTTCAATCGAAGTCTAACATACATGCACATAACATGTCCTCGAGGATTTGAATGACCTGCTCAAATTGCCCATCGGTCTGAGGATGAAACACTGTGCTAAAGTTCAAGCCGTTCCCAAGGCCTCTTGAAAGCTTTTCCAATACTTGGCATTGAATTGGGTGTCGTTATCGGATGTGATAGACAAAGAAACTCCGTGCAACCTCACTATATTCTACAGGTATAGCTCCCCGAGAACTCTCCTCAAGGATATCGACCTAAAAGGAATTAAATGCGTTGATTTCGTCAACCTGTCGACCGTAACCCAAATTGCATCGTGCCTCTGCTTTGTCCTTGGCAAACAGGTAAGAAAATCCATCGTCACGTGCTCCCATTTCCACCTCAAAATAGGAAGCGGCTAAAGTTGACTTGCTGGCTTCTGGTGCTCGGCCTTCACCTAGAGACAAGTCACACACTTGGCCACGTATTCCTAGACATCCTTCTTCATGCCTCTCTACCAGTATTGCCTCTTCAAATCGTAATATATCTTTGTGCTCCCCAGATGAATGGCAAATTGAGGCTTGTGGGCTTCATTCATCACGGCCTTTGTCACTTCTGCGATTGTTGGAACTACTAGACGTTCCCTAAAATACAACGGTCCATCAGCACGTATCCTCTATTCCTCAAATTACTCGCCACTGATTCTATTTCACCATCTGAGCGAGAGTTGGGGTCGTCTCTATATAATACACCGAACCTCGATCGTAGTCTTTATAGTACTGTAGCCCGTACTCACTCACTGTTGCATCTCTTTTCTAGTCTTCAAGAGCCAAGTAAGCGAGAATCCCTGAAGACTTTCGACTAAGCGCTCAGCGACTACGTTAGATTTCCCAAGATGGTACTGCAGCGTGAAATCATAATCTTCCATGTATTTCATCCCCCTTCATTGTCACAAGTTTAGATTCCTCTAAGTATATAGATACTTCAAACTCTTGTGGTTGGAGAATACCTGAAACATTGCCCCGTACAAATAACATCTCCAGATCTTTAGCACGTGAATCACCGTTGTGAGCTCTAAGTCATGAGTAGGATAATTCCACTCATGAGGTCGTAATTGTCTCGATCCGTATGCCACCACGCGTTTGTGTTGCATCAACACGCATCCAAGTCCACATTCTGAAGCATCTGTGTAAACTTCGTACAGCTCTTCACTATTCGGGATAATCAACACTGTAGCTTTATTCAACCAATTCTTTAACTCTTAAAAGGCAAACTCACATTCTTCATCCCACTTGAATCTAACATTCTTCCTAATCAATCTTGTCAATGAAGCTGCTATCTTCGAGAAGTCCTTTACAAATTTTCTGTTGTATCTCGTGAGTCCAAAGAAACTATGGATTTCTGCTACATTCCTTAGTCGTTCCCACTCCACTATGGCTTCTACCTTAGAAAGATCCACTGAGATGCCTAGTTCGAAGATGACATGTCCTAGAAATTTGACTTTTGTCAACCAAAACTCACACTTTTCTTTCTTGGCATACAGTTGGTGCTCCCGTAGAGTCTGAAGCACGATCTTGAGATGCTGCTCATGCTCTTCCCAGGTCTTAAAGTAGACCAAGATATCGTCAATGAATACAATCACGAATTGATCAAGGTAAGGCCTAAAAATCCTATTCATTTGGTCCATGAAAGCTGCCGGAGCATTTGTCAACCCAAATGGCATCACCAGCAACTCAAAGTGTCCATATCGGGTCTTGAAAGTTGTTTTGCGAATTTCTTCTTCCTTAATCCTAAGCTAGAGGTACCCCGAATGCAAATCTATCTTCGAGAAGTACTGCGAACCTCCTAACTGATCGAACAACTCATCGATCTTGGGCAAAGGATATTTGTTCTTCACGGTAACCTAATTTAGCTGCTGGTAGTTTATGCACAACCTGAGGGTTCCATCATGCTTTTTAGCAAACAAAACTGGTGCTTCCAACGGTGAGTATTTTAGATATACCCCTTATCAACGAGCTCCTAAAGTTGTTTCTTAATTCTTTCATCTTTGCCGGTGCCATCTGACAAGGAGCTACAGAAATTAGAGCCGTTCCCTGGAAGCAACTTGATGCCAAACTCAATTTCCTGATGCGGCGGTAATCCTGGTAACTCGTTAAGGAAAACATCTTCAAGCTCATCAACCACTAAAATTGCTGCATTTCTTCCCGATGCACTAGAGACTCCTTCTAGGTTCATGAGGAAGGCATAGCAAGCTAGATTCTTCCATCCTCTGAGACATGTCTTTATGAGATGCTCACTCATCGTTCGATCATTACCACCCTGGTAAGTGATCGTCATTCCCCTATTAGACACCAAGGTCACTTTCTTAAGTTGGCAATCTATAACTGCGTTGCACTTGGACAACAAATCCATTCCTAGGATTGCATCATATAAGCTCATGGGGATTACAATTAAATCACTCTTCAAAGTCTCACCCCCAATCTTTGCCTTAGAAGATTTATATACAAAGTTCACACACACCCACCCCAAGGGTGAAGCAATAACTATGGGTCTATCAAACTTTTCTACCTCTAATCCTAAGGCATGTACGAAAGAACTCAAAATAAGAGAATGAGTTGCACCAGTATCGAATAAAACATGGTATAAGGACTGAGAAACTAGAACCATACCATCGACAACTACATTGTTGGTCTGGGCTTCCGAACTCCTTAATGTCATAGTGTGAACCTAAATTGGAGCTTTCTCTTTTCCTCTACCAACATTACTAGGCCATGGATTAGTTGGCCGATAATGCTGTGGTGGAGGTGACTGTAAGGAGTAAAAATGTAATATGTTTTTCGAGACATTTTTATCAATAAAGAATTTATTATTTATATATACCAAATCTTGTCCTATTTACGTTCATATTTGTTAAATGTATGATAAGCAAATAATAGTCTGAGACTGTTGGTCTAAACCTTTAAGAATTGGGCATATGATGGACAGATTATACAGAAGACATGATTCTTAAGGTGATGGTCTAAAACATAAGATCCGCAATCGATGGAATAAAGTTGGGCGCTTTATTCATGTAAAGATTGTTATGTCTATATTCCTATTGGGAGATGGTTTGTCTTGACCATCGAAGGTGGACTCCATGAATAGAAATATTGGCACGTTGTCATAGGTGACGATGTGTTGGATCGGGACATAAAGTGAATTGATTTGGATTAATAATTCTGTCTTGGCAAATTAATTCACTTTAGACAATCATTTGTATTGTATCTTAATCCTGAGATGAATAGTAGGCCCGTTGTCTTGACTTGTGCTTTTTGATGTACCAAAGGGTGACATCCACATCTTAATAGTGGTATGCATACCGGTACGTTGGAGGCATGACTCTTGATGACATAGACCTATTATTCATAGATATGGAATCCATAGCTCCTCTTGAGGAGTAGTGATATCCTTTTATATGTGTTATCCTGTAATTGAAAAATTGGAGCGCTTAACCATTTGGATACATAGGTGTAACCGAATGGTATACTGTCTTTGGATGGTAAGTTTTCCTATGGTGAGATAATGGAACGTAAGATAAAAATAATCAGGAAGGTAAGATAGAACTTGTCCTTAAGCCGATTATGGATAATCCTATAGGGAAACTATACACTATGATATGTCATAGAGACTTAGCTATACAGGCTTTGTAATTCTATAGAGTTTGAGAGTACAGCTCCAAGCTTTTAGTGGAGTAGCGTTGGAGTTGATAATTATGAAATGTATATCTGGGATATTGGGTTTCATAATTATCGGGAGCTTGAACTATATAGGTCCATTTGGCCCCCTTTGCTAGCTCACAAAATCCTGTAACGATACGGCATGCTTTTACAATAATTGGTGACTTATGTCAAATTTATTAGATTGGTTGAAATTTGGAAGAATCAAATAATTCATGTCTGTTTATCGGTTGAATTAATTTTGTGATAAAATTAAAT
>CAMOHE010046938.1:7096-18752 GCA_946598075.1 Artocarpus hirsutus
GCTATCAAATTCTAAAGAAGTCATGACTTGCAGATTATGGCCGTTCCTGATCAGACGACAGCAAATCAAACGAGATTCTTTTGGTACCTTACGACAACAAATATACATGAGACTACATGTCGTTTTTTGACATCAATGACAACATTTTTTTCCATAAACGACATGTCTTTTCTTACACGTAAACGACACAAAAAACAATGTCGTTCCTGAATTGTTGGGACGGCACCGACATATCGTGATATGGCCATCAACCCGTACCTCATGTTTTTTATTAAGCGATATTTATTAGTTGTAATACTATGTTCCAGAAATATTCATTCCTTTTTGCTTTCCTTGTAATAACTACTAACTACCAGCAAGAAGAAATAATTAAAACCGATGAAGTGATTACTGTTTTCTGGGATATAACCATAAATATTAATTCACGAGCAAACAAAAATTAGTCAAATTAATTATCCATTTTCACTAACAAATTCTATTTAAACATAAATTATTGGAAAGACAGCCTCGAAAGTGGGGAAGAATAAAATTTAAATATTTTTTCCACGCTATAAATTTTTGCCATCGTTTGCCGTGGCAAAACAGGCATAAGTGTCTACTCAACATTTGAAATTTCAAGTTTTCACAAAATTTATTTTTTTAAAAAAAACTCACTTACGTCTTTTATTATAAGAGAATTATATTATACCCCACTTGATATTTAATTTTATAACTCTGTCCTTATTTAAATATATATATATATATATATATATCTTCTATTTTTCATAGCTCCCCGCACACTTCATACCTGTAATAAGTTACGCGCTTAATGCATTAATTCGAAAGAGGCCAAATGTGAAAATAGTAACACGCAAACATAAAAGGTGATTGAGAAGGTAATTTTGTGACACCGGAAGAGAAATATGTTTTAGCCTTCAAATTAAGTTTTTAATGATTAGATTTACAACCTTTGACGCTAAAAATTTACAAACTGCTTCCTGTCAGCAGATCATACGATTAAAAAGTTAATCCAACGGTTAAAACATTTATACTCCACCGGTGGTAGGAAATTACATTCTTTGCCTTAAGGATTTCCCAAACTTAAATCGGCCAAAATTTTGGTAATTAAAATAATATCTAACCAAACAAATCATGTGACATCTTATTTGACTCTTTTTTTTCATGCTTTAGTATTTGAACCCATTAAATGATATGGCTAAATATAATTCATTACATATTATTTGATACACAGATTTTTACAGTACAAACTATCATTTTAGTTGTTGGATTAATTTTTCAATGTTTGATCTATAACTAGAAACGGTTTTGTTTCAAACACTCTTAATTTTTAACATGAACTTTCACAAATTCAATCATTAAAAAAATTGATCTAAAGACTACAGCAATCATTCCTATTGGTTATTTAAAAAAAAAAAAAAAAACTTCTACCATATGGAAACACAAATTAAACATTTGATATGAAGCCTAATACAGAACTAAATGGGTGTTTGAAACTTTAGTTTCAACCAATTAATTACAATTATAAACAGTATAAAATTCTTACGATAAAAATAAAAAGAATTACTATATTATAACAGTTTCATATGCTATAATTATTAACTTAAAAGGTTAGATATAAGAAGTATCAATCATAAGCTTAGAATGCTAGTTAGCGCCGCCCCTATTTTGCTTTTCAAAACTTGACTAATTAAAGTGAAGTTTGACATGGCCAATGGTAATAGTCTAATGGACACCGATTTGGCGATTGCCCACTGGGCTTTTTCGTTAGTTTTCCATTCTCGTATATCCCTCACGCGCAAGCGACCTGCTGTCTCCCGCACTCACTAAAAAACTTCTGCACCAGCCCGATCCACCGTTAAAGCCCCCCCAAAAAAACAAAAACCCACCTCCCAAATCGACGTCTCTCTCCGATGGCGATGACCCAGAATCCGGCGAGTGTTTGCAGACCGGTGGTGCTGAAGACTGGTCTGACGGTGATCGCGCTGTGCATAGCAGGCTACATTGTGGGCCCACCCCTTTACTGGCACTTCGTGGAGGGTTTGGCCGCCGTTAACCACTCTTCTTCCTCTTGTCCGCCTTGCAACTGCGATTGCTCTTCTCAGCCCGTTCTCTCTATTCCTCTTGGTATTTCCGTCTCCGATCCCTTTAGATCTCTTTATGATTTGGGATTTTTGTGCTCTTGATTTCGTGAAATGCCTGGGTTTCCTTCTTAAGATCTTGATCTAGACTTAGGAGTCTCGTACTGTCTCGAGTGTTTTTGGGTAATTTTCCTCTTGATTTAGTTGTAAAGGCATTTTACAAAAGGACGCACAAATGTGTTTTTTTCTTGTGAGGGAAAAAAGTGGTTGGTCTTTGTCAAGTAAATATTTTTTCGTGCTTGTGTTGATTTTTAGCCTGGATGTGCTTGAATTGGTTTGTGTAAGCCAACTTTTTTATTTCGTACAATGATCTTAGTATCTGAATTGCCAATTTCTTTCTTTTGATATGATGGTTAATGTTTACTTACTTTTCATTTTTTTCACTGCATGCAGAACTGAGCAACAATTCCTTTACAGGTAAGTTTCTTGTCACAGACTACCAGTATATGTATTTTTTCTTTCCCTGGTATGAGATAATTTTGTTTTATGGCGTGTCAAATGATGTTAAGGTTGGAAACAGATCTCCAATTACTATAATTTGCAATTATTCAAGCCCGCTTAAGGCAATGTACTAATTTGGGTTTCTAATTCCAATTGTCAAAGTGAATGATGCATTTGTTTAACAAAGACACGAATTGGAAGATGGTAATGTTTTCAAGAAGAACAAATGGTGCAATTTTGTTTTTGTTTACCTTTCTTTGAACAAGGTCAAAATACTTGTATTTTTTAGGATGTTCTAGACCCATTGTGACATTTTCCCACTTGTTTATCACGCCATTAAGGAACACAGTCCATGTGCATGAAACCATTATCATAAGGCCTCTTGATCTATATGGCTTATGCATTTTGTTCTCACCTTGCTTGCACCTGCGTTCTGTACTTGGAATAACTGCTTTGGGATAGTTAGGAATTTCGCCAAGAAAGTTGTGAAAGTAGTTGAGTTTGGTTTTAGCAGGTAGTATTTAGATGCTAGAAGGATGTGCATAATGAGATTTCTAGTTTCATTAAATTCCTGTGTACAAGCTAATTCTTTACTACTACTTATTTACTGATTTGGTACATGTCATGTAGACTGCGCAAAGCGTGATCCTGAGGTGAGTGAAGACACGGAGAAGAACTTTGCTGACCTATTGGCAGAGGAACTTAAACTACGAGAAGCTGAAGCTTTGGAACAACAGCGACGGGCAGACATGGCTCTGCTCGAGGCTAAGAAGGTGACATCCCAGTATCTTAAGGAAGCAGACAAGTGCACTTCGGGAATGGAAACATGTGAAGAAGCAAGAGAGAAAGCTGAAGCAACATTAGCGTCACAGAAGAGACTAACAGCAATGTGGGAGCAAAGGGCTCGTCAGAGAGGATGGAAAGAAGGGATGGCCAAGTCTCGAGCTCAAGCGCAGGGAAATGTCCAGACGGCGTAAATCAAGGTCCATGACAATTGTATGTACGAACAGCCAAAGGCTATGTTCACATGCTGATTTCCTTCACTGGCAGGGAAGTACTGCTTTTCATCCTCACAGGAAAAGAGTTAATATCATTAATCCGATATGCTATATTTACCCACACAGGATTATTTGTTACCATCACTAGTCAAAGTATTGTAATCTTGACTGAAAATTCCACTTGCAAGACCCTGAAAGTTAGAGCTGTGTTTATATGTGAAAATGGAATGCAATGTACACTCTTTTTGGATGTTATCTTCTTATTTGACCCTGAAATTCAGAGCTGTGTTTATATGTGAGTTTGCAAGTAATGCAGGCAAATTTTCTCTCAGAATACTTTTAAATGGAGACATGAACTTAACAGGATCTATTGATGTGCTATGACATCCATAAAGAAAGCGTGCGGCTGAAAAGCGGATATTTAACTAAAATTAGATTGTACTTAACTGAAATTAGAACTTGCTCAGTCCCTCTGTACGGTTCATTAATCAACAAAACTAGGTCCCAACAACGCCGCAACTAATAGTTCTCCTGGTAAGATTGAAGTGTGGAGCAGCTTGTTAATAGGAAACCAGAAGGCTGATGTTCTCAAGAAAGGCTTGAAGAAGTGGTCCGGCCAGAACGGTCCGGAATACCCAGGTTCCAGCCAAAACGAAGCTAACTTTGGAAGATGGAATTAGTATTTTTATTTTGGAATAAATAAAAGTGAGAAATTCTGTTGTACTTGAAAAAAGAGAAGATTTATATCTTTAGAGTAAATTAGATGATATCTCACTTTTTATTGTTATTATTGTGTTTTTTGTTACTTTTTTTTTTCCTTTTTAGTTTTATACCATCTCTTCTAATTATACAGACTAAAATACTTTTAGAGAACACATCTTTGCATATTCTTAACTTAAAATACTTATATAACTAATTATGTTTTTATATTTTTTAAACATGATTTGTCTTTAACTTTCTCATCTTAGTGTGTTAAAATTGAAAAACAATATTAAAAGGAGTATTTCTCAAATTCACCCTATCTTTATATGAAATCCTCCTAACTGCAGCCCATTAAGAAAAGTATCGAGGCCCATATAAGGCTGACTAGACAAGGAAGATCCATGGTTGGAGTTCAGTAATGTTTATGTGTTTATTGTGTAGGATTTAGGATGAGGGATGAAATTGGAGACTAATTCCCATTCCTTTTCCTAGCACTTGAAATGGAATAACTAGTTCAGCATTTTTTTAGAGACTGTTTGGTATTATTTTCAAAATAAGTGAAAATGTTTTTATATTGAGAAATGAGAATTTTTTAAAAATTGTATTAAGAATGTTTTTAAAATTTTTACTTCGAAAAACATACAAAAACATTTTTAAAAATTTTGAAAACGAAACTAAACGGGCCTTTGTTTTTGTTTTTTTTTTTTTTTTTTTGTTGGGATTAGTAATGCCGTTAAACACATGAAGTATGTTCTCTCTCATGAAAGTTCAAAACTTTTGTTCCCCTTTATGTTTTCCTTTTCTTTTCAATGCACAAACGTCAAAGCATTTTTTTATTATTATTTTGTTATAAAATATATTAAAAATTGTCTTAATCCAATATTCTACCAGGCACAAGATGATACCTATCATAGTTCTATTCAGGGCAATGCAATCAATCCAATCTAAGGCATCTAGGGGGAATTGGTTGGTTCAAACCAATTAACTTAAAACGCTGTAAATGTAAAAACTTTACATTATAGTTTAATTTTGCTCTATATTGTATCTCATTTTTGTTTATATTGTTTAAGTTTAAACTAATAAATTCAAACCAATGCCTCAAACACAATGCAAAATAATTATCTTTCACTAAATGGAGCCTTAGATCTTTAATTTGTACATACTTAGTTTTTTGTTTTATCCCAAAAAAGATCTTGTAGTTGACTAGTTGAGTTGTGGAACCAGATTCTTTTCCCAAGCTTCATAAAGTTGAGCTTCGTATACCCTCATTTTGGAAAGAAAGACATAGCTGGTTGTTGGCGTTCGACAAAGATGGTGTCTGTAAGGCCATTGTCAAAGGACTAGTCCAGTCAGTTATGGACATACCGTGAGCATCAATGTCAGATGAAGCTAAGGGCATCTCTTAAAGGCCCAAACTATTGTGGTCCAGTTAGATTTGAAGAGCTGAAGAAAGGACAACGGAGTTGGTTCCGGAGGAATGTGACATGTCCTCTCACTAGGATTTTTTGTTAGAAAAAAAAATTTTGGTTCTTAGATCCGAATTTTGATTGTTTGAACCTTTTGATTTAAATTGAGAAATCTAATTTGTATGATTTAAATTGTTATCTGAATTAACGTTTGAATATGTAATTAAACTGTTAAGAAGTGTTTAGAAAGTGAGTTAAAACTAAGAGTTAAAACTCAAAGTATTGTAGCATGTGAGAGCTTTACATTATTTGAGTTAAAAACTGATCAATTGAAACTAAGTTCGTCAAATACCACATTAATCCAAACTTGTGTTTTGATAGATGGTGAAAAAAGATCTGAAAATTATTAGTATATTAATAAATTTAACAAAAATCTTAATGTTCATGACATATTTTAATAGATGATATGGATGAGGATTTATTCCTCACTTCGCACTGAAAAAAATAAAAAAGAATCATCTTCAATCGAATTTGAAACAAAGAAGTCATATTTTTCCAAAAAAAGTATTAAAGAGAGTTGCGTTCCAAATTTGAATTTAACATGACATACAATTGGGATTTTCTTCTCCAAATTTAATTCTAATTGAGTTTCAAATCTGAATTTAAGTTTTAGCAAACAACAATTGAGATCTTGAGCTCAATTTGAGTTTGAGTTTTTGATTCAGATCTGTGTACCAAAGACGTCCACGGTTTGGCAAGTATTTTGGGAACTTCATTCAAAATAATGATTTAACATTTTAAACCAATAAAATTTCTTTACATGAGATTTAGGTTCTGTTTAGTAAAATGGATTCAAATTAGTGATTCAATTTGAGTTATGTGATTTGAATTAGGATTTGAGTTAATTATTTGAATTGTTGCCCTAATTGATGTTTGGATATGCATTTAAGTTTTAATCTGATTATAGAATAAAATTAAAATTTGTGTTTGCAGAGATAGTGAAAATAGTTTTTGATTTATTGATAAATCTAATAAAATCTTAATGTGAATGATCTTAAAAAATACGTAATATAAATCTTAGTTTATTCCTCTCTTCACTAGAAACACAATGAAAAAAGAATCATCTCATTTGAATATCAAATGAAGAAATTATGATTTTTTTTCCTCAAATATAAGAAAGAAAATTTCAACTTTTACTATTGCAAAGATATCAAGTTAAAAAAGTTTAGGGAAGGTCAAAACTCTGAAAACTTAATTATCCCTGTTTTCATCTGGTTTGAACTAGGTTCAAATTTTGCTTTTTGAATTTTTCATTTCAAATTTACAAAGTTGTTCATGCAATTTGTAAGTTATTGCTCTATATTATGCACAATAAAATCTTAATATTAATGATCTAAAAAAGTATGCAATATAGATATTAATTTATGTTAGACGTGTATGACCTAAAGAGTAAAAATGTAATATGCTTTTGGAGACATTTTTGTCAATAAAGAATTTATTTATTATTTATATACAAAATCTTGTCTTCTTTACGTTCATATTTATTGAATGTATGTTAAGCAAACAATAGTATGAGACTGTCAGTCTAAACCTTTAAGAATTGGGCATATGATGAACAGATTATGAGGAAGATATGATTCTTAAGATGACGGTCTAAATCATAAGATCCGCAATTAAGAGAATAAAGTTGAGTGCTTTATTTATGTAAAGATTGTTATGTTGTCTATATCCTTATTGGGAGATGGTTTGTCTTGACCATCGGAGGTGAACTCCATGAATAGAAACATTGACACATTGTCATAGGTGACGATGTGTTGGATTGGAACATAAAGTGAATTGATTTGGATTAATAATTCTGTCTCAGCAAATCGATTTACTTTAAACAATAATTTATATTGTATCTTAATCCTAAGATGAATAGTAGGCCCGTTATCTTGACTTATGTCTTTTAATGTATCAAATGGTGACACCTACATTTTAATAGTGGTATGCATGCTGGTACGTTAGAGGCATGACTCTTGATAGCGTAGACCTGTTATTTATAAATATGGAATTCATAGCTCCGCTTTAGGAGTAGTGATATCCTCTTATATGCGTTATCTTGTAATTGAAAAATTGGAGCGCTCAACCATTTGAATACATAGGTGTAAACCAATGGTATACTGTCTTTAGATGATAAGTTTTTTGATAGTAAGATAATAGAACGTAAGATAAAAATAATCGAGAAGGTAAGATAGAACTTGTTCTCAAGTCAATTATAGATAATCCTATGAGGATATGATACATTATGATATGTCATGGAGACTTAGCTACACAGGCTTCGTAATTCTATATAGTTCGAGAGTACAGCTCCAAGCTTTTAGTAGAATAGCGTTGGAGTTGATAATCATAAAATGTATATCTGGGATATTGGGTTTCATAATTATCGGAAGCTTGAACTATATGATCCATTTGGTCCCCTTTGCTAGCTCACAAAATCCTGTAACGATATGACATGCTTTTCCAATAATTGGTGACTTATGTTAGATTTATTAGATTGGTTGAAATTTAGAAGAATCAAATAATTCATGTCTGTTTATTTGTTGAATTAATTTTATGACAAAATTAATTCAAGATAAACTTGTTGAATTATTAGGATTGGATAATTCTTGTCTGTTTATCAATTGATTTAATTTTGAATAAATTAAATCAAGATAAACTTGTAGAATTTTTAGAAATTCATTTATTTTCCTAGAGATTGTCTAGATAAAGTTGTTTTAATTAGATAATTTTTCTATTGGATTATTTGAATTAAAACTAAGACTTTATCTTATAGAATCTCGGATAGAAAATAAAAAATTCGTTAAGATTTTTATTGGTAGTTTGACATACCGATCATCAAGTTCGGATTGCCGATGGGGTAAGTTCGGCATGCCCATTACACAAATCAGCATGCCAATCGCGTGATAAAAAAATCACACATTTTCACGAAGATATCATCAAATATTGATCCTAATTTGATTCTGATTCAAATTTTAAGGCATTATTTGATAAAGACCGAGTCTTGGACCCAACTTCTATAAAATGGGAGTGAGTCTCATTATTATTTAGATCAATTGAGAGATTAAGAATGAAACTCTGCTGGTGAGATTCTAAAACTTTTCGAGAGCTCTTGTTCACAAATCACGAACACTAGCTTTAGGTTCTCTTAATTGGTTGGAAGGAGAGTCGCACAGTGGAAGAGCTGTATGTGTGAGCCCATACTCACTCCGACGTAGATAGAGAATAGCCAAGAAGGTCAGTTGGTTGAGGTCCTTCTAGAATGTTACTTATCTACACTAATTGAGGAAGGTTTTCGACATTTACAAGGTTTGTAAGAACTGATTAATTTATACATATAGTGTGTCAAACTTATGTTTTAAAAAATACTCTTGATATAAAAAAAATTTAAAATTTCGTTGTATACTATTTTTCAACAATTTATTCCTCTCTTTATTAGGAACACAATGAAAAAAGAATTTTTTCAATTGAATAGCAAATGAAGAAATTAAATTTTTTTTCCTCAAATGTAAAAAAGAAAATTTTAGTTTTTACTGTAACAAAATTATCTAAGTATCAAAAATTTAAAAAAAGTGAGAACTCTAAAAACTTAAATTCTTGATACTCAAAAGATTCAGATTTTAGAAAAAACAAACATATATTTAAAAGATTCTTAATACTCGAATCTAAATTTAAGTCTAAAAAATCTAAAAAATTCTTAAAACAAATAAATTCTTAAATTTTTATACTTAAATATTTAAATTTTTTAAAAAAAAAAACACATATCTAAAATATTATTAATATTTAAATTTAAATTTATATCATTTAAGTATGATAAACAAACAAAATAAACATGTCTTTAATTATCCATGTTTTTATCTAGTTTAAACTATGTTCAAATTATGCTTTTCAAAATTTTCATTTTAAATTCATAAAGTTGTTCATGCAATTTGTAAGTTGTTGATCTATATTCTGCTCAATTAAAAGTGCTTTCTAATTTGGTAAAAACACATGATATTTACAAGGGCATAGTATTTCTTAAGGCGTGCCTACGGGGAGGGTCGCATTTTCCTCTCACCTATGATGTAAAATCCTGAGATCCGTTGGATTTCAATTGGACGGTCTTCATAAAATGAGCTCACATTTGAAGAAGGAAAAAAAGAAGAAGAAGAAGAAGAAGAAGATAGATAAACAACCCCAAAGAGTCCTCTCTCTCCGCCGCCACCCACCCAAACAGTTTCGCTATCTCCTACCTCCTCTCCCTTGCCAAATCCCTTGACGGTCGCATCTTCACCCACGACAAGGCCTTTTCGAAACCTAATAATGAAAAATTCCAGCCCATTCAGACTATCCTCCGTCTCATGTTCCCAGCAAGAAAATCAACAGCTTCGATTGTGCCGCCAAGTTCAAGACCTAAGGATGAGATCTCAATCTCTCCTCTCTCTCCTCCCTTTTTTTCTCTTCGTCGATCAACTCTCTCTCACTCGTCCCGACGAATGCCACCCTTTTCCCTCACAATGTCGTTAACGGAGATCGAACCCTTTGCACTTTGCCGTGAGCAGCAGCCGGTCAACGGAGATCGAATCCTCACGTCGGTCCTTTTTCTTTCGTTATGTGCTCTTTACTTTTTTTTTTTTTTAATGAAAAGGACACACTCTGAACCATACCCTCCTCTACAGCACTTCAAATGTTGCGCCTGTATTTAAGTGGGACCCATTTAAATCAAATCGCGGTGAGGGGAAAAAGCACCCCTGGCCATACACCTGCCCTATTTCTTAAATGTATGTATTCATTTCCTTTATGTTTTTTGTTTTTTCTGAAAATCTTCCATTACTTGCATTGGTGTGTGGGAAAGAAAACTCCAAAACGCCAAAATTAAATTATTGATGTTACACGTGCTGAAAGAGCTTATTTATGAACCGACTTTTTGATTAAAAAAGTTGTGGCCCTGTCCCATATCTTACAACACACGGCACCGTCAAAATCATAGATCCGTACAATTTCTTTTCGGATTATTTACCTTCTATCTTAGTCTTTTGTATGTTTATTTAAACAACATTTATTTTTTACCTTATTAAATATATACGTTTAAAGTTAATTTAATATATAAATTTATATTTTTTATGATCAATCTTTAATTTAACATAATAAACTGCCTAAAATATGTTCAAATTAAAAAACAAGAAAATTTTTAAAACTTAAAAAAACTTTATATTAAAATTTTTTACTTTAAAAATGTAAAAATACCTTTAAAAATAAATGTTTTATATTTTTTTCTTTTCTTTTTATTTTTTAAAGTTAATTTTTTTTTACTTAAAGATATAATATAGTTATTTTAAAAATAAAAATTACTTATTGATTAAAATAAGTATAAATTTATGTATTAAATTTAATTTAAAGATATATTTTTATTGAGATAAAAAATTAAAAATATAATTTTTTTTAATTTTTGATTAACATAAAACAAAAATATAAAAAAATAAATATCTTTTTTTTTTTTTTTTCTCTCTCATGACACATCACAGTTCACTTAACACGTCTGATACTCTAGTAACGTCTGATACTCTAGTAGGACCACCTATCGTAACAGAGAGAGAAAAATTCACATGCACCGAAAAGTCGATGAAATCTTCCCCCTCTTTCTCTCTCTTACTTGGCCTTTTTAACGGCCGTGATCGTAGCAGAGCTCCCAGTGATCGAATCATAGCGTCGAAAAGTGTAAGCAAGAATCAAACACGCGGTGAGCGTGACGTAATCCTTGGCCGCGCACTGCTTGTTCGACTCGCTCGGCGAACCGGTCTGCGGACCGTTGGACCAGTAGAGATAATTGAGCAACTCCTTGTCTTTCGCGAATCGGTCCGGCCTAAACTCCTCCGGTTCGGAGAAGACCTTCGGGTCGCGCATCACGAGGGGCTGGTAGCCACAGAGAAGCTCGCCCTTCTTGACCTCGAAG
>CAMOHE010046939.1:0-39265 GCA_946598075.1 Artocarpus hirsutus
TGTAACGCCCCCTTTTTGGACGTCATAGATGTCGTTACATTCATTCATTAAACCATTAATTGAAGCAAAACTATTATAAATTATAACATGTATTTAAAATCATAGTTTGGAAAAGCATACCCAGGATCCGTACATACTTTTTTTTTATATAATTCATGAAAAATTATAAATTACTTATTTATAACAATTCGCTTTTCCATAAATATCCTGTAAATAGTTTGCTAATATCATTGAAAATTAATTTAACCTTTGAAGACATTAATAAGATTCTTTGAACACATTTCGGCAGGCCAAACTTCGGATTTCGGCAGGCCGAACTCAACTGGCAGGCCGAAGGGCATTCATCGATAGGCCGCCCGAGGCTTTGCAAATTGAGGTTTTAAAATCAACAAGATCGGTAGGCCGATACTTGGCAATCAGCAGGCCGATTAAAATTCTTCGGCAGTCCGACCAGTAATGGTCGGTAGGCCGAACTGTTATAAAATTTTTTGCTAAAAACAAGTTTTAAAATTTCAAATGCAGAAGAAAATTTATAAAATAACAAAAGTCCATCAAACACATTCTCAAAATTATAAAACATAATTTAAATCCTTAAAGTTCAAAATTTATAAATAAGGTTTAATTCATAAAATTTTCTTTCTTTCTTGGCGTCTTCCATTTGCAATTTATCTTGCTTAGCTCACACGCCCGCCTTGGTCCTCCTCCTAATCCATGGTTTTCTTACCCTTATCTACAACATGATATAAACTTATATAAGCAAACGCTTAGTAAGTACATTTGTAAATCTCACAACTTAAAACATTTAATGAATATCATCAACATCATCATCATCATCATCATAATGCACTAGGCACAGTTTCATAAAGAACATATCTTGCATCAAATCAACTATTTTAAAACTTATTTGTTTTATCTTAAGGGCCCAAGTGTTGCACCATAACATCATTATCATAGGCACGCCGTCATGAGAGGAGAGAGGTAGCTAATCCCAAACCAAACATGACACATAACTTAACATAACATATCATAACATATCATTGGGTGTGCAACACTTATTTAGGTAATACATATATACATACTTATTCTTTCATACTTTGAAAAACATTATCATCAAAACATGCATAGACTTTTATGCCTTAAAACTTCATAATAATACTTCATGAAAAATCATCATGAGAAACCATCATAAAACCATCATAAAAATGGATTTCAAACTTTTCATAAAACTCATACTTTTCATAAAATTCATCATGTTGTAGGTGAGAATGCACTTATCTCAATGAGCTTACTTAACCTTACTTTTATAGGTGACGACGCCGCGGTCTTGATGTGCTCACTTCTCATTGTGTTCATGTCATATATTCATAAAATGGTAAATAACATTTATTTTTAACGAATTAATTACCACAGCATAACATCCATAACATCATACATACATTCATCTCTTGAAACATGACAATTCATATTACATTTTTCATTAACCATAAAACATTGAAATAACATTTTCAACACATTTATATTTCTGACCTTCATGAATTTAAAAATTAATAACCTTACATTCACATATAATTTGAGTACTAAATTTTGCAGGAATATAGTTAACATATAAATCTATCACCATGATTTTTCTTTAGTCATAAAAATTCCATTTAATGTTTTAAACAAGTCATATAACATTCAACATGAAATCTGCCAGCAATAGTTAGGCAGTGAACAAATTTTATCTCAGGTCCAATTTTCACATTTTCACTTATAAAAAAATCTACAAAAATTATTACATGTAATAAACACACAGAACTATAACATATTCAAAAATTACCCATAAATAAATTCCTTACCGCTCAAACCATGCATTGGAAGACAGAGACAAAAAAATAACATCCTATGTGTAAGCTGTGAGTTCTATGCAATTATCATTTTCCCATAATTAAAATAAAATTATTATGACCCTAAAACTCATATGACCACATATTAACATATAAATATAGTAGCACAAAAATTCTCATCACTATATAAAATCATTTAATTATACAAAAACATCACATAATCAAGAATCTCATAACTTTACAGTTAAAGCAGTCACATAACCTAGGCTTAATAAAAATTCTCTAACACATGAAATATTCATCAAATCATTACCAAACTTTCCAGTCCATACTTTAATATATACATGAACATATTTACCAAATTCCGTGCACAACAACATTCATTTGCATCAAAAACAACACCTATACATATGTGCAATACAATCAATCAGCATTAATTTACTGTGAGTGACGGAGAGAAGAAAATCCATAACTTTTTTATAGAAAAATCAAAATAATGTGAAACTTGGAGGAATATCACATAACACATGCATAAATAACATATTAAAAATTTAGAGCAACATGACATTTCTAGACAGAGATATTGCATCCGAATTAAAGAGAAGAATTACCGAAAAGATTGAGCCTTTACCTTAGAATGATTTCTTCTTAAAACTCCTTGAATTAACGCCAAAGAAATTTTGATATTTTAATAAATAATAGCAGGGGAAATTTGAGAGGAAGAAGAAGGAGAGAAAGAACAAGAGAAAAAAAAAGAACGTAAGAGAGAATACGTGAAAGGGAGAGAGAGAGAAAATATTTTTACATGAAAAATAAGAATGGGGTAAATGATATTCTCCCCCTTCAATATCAGAATTTTTGATTAATTTAGGGCCAAAATTCATGTAGGAAAGGAGGAGATTAAGGGGAAAAAGTCAGAGTTTCCAAGAATGACTTAGTTACCATATTTTGCCTCTTTAAAAATGGGAAAACTTATCCATTAATTCAAATCAATCAAAAGTCAATTGCTTCTTTACCAAAATTAAAGAAATCATTCCATAATTATGTCAATTATTCAAAATAAATCATCCAATCACATAATCAACCTTATCACAAATTTTGTGAAATTTATGTTGACTGCTTGTCAGTTGTCATCGACCTGCCGATGTCTCACTTTGGCTTGCCGATCTCTGAAGTCCGGCTTACCGATGATATACCATAGGCTTGCCGTTCTGAGGAAATCATTTCAGCCTGCCGAACTGAATGGTCCGGCCTGTCGATTTGCCCTAACACACAAAAATCATTCATAACATTAAATTATCAATAAAAATATGATTAAACATATAACATTAATAACATGAACACTTGAGCACATCAATTCCACATGAGCATCACCTACCATAACACTTAAAATAAAATGGTTAGCACCATTATATTATACATCATACACATATCATAAAAATAATACTTAACGTCGTTACTTAATATTACTTAATCCATTACATATTTGTCATGACTGTTACATGAAAATTGACGGGTGTTACACTTCCCGACCTCCTTCCCTAAAATTGGCTTGGGCAAAACACTCAGTGAAGCACGAGGAGGCTTGCCCAATCGTCAATTTCAGGAAACGACTACCGAAAAAGCCCAACTGAGTTGCTCGTTCTTTCATCGCCGGCTTGTCATCGATTTTGCTGTTCCCGTCGATGGTGAGCCGAATTGATGCGTCCATCACGGTCAGAAGAGCACGAGCAACAAGTATGTGCATCCAATTTCACGAAAACATCCGTTGAAAAACCACGCACGGCCTCCACCTTTGTGCGTCGCTGCAAGAGGCCTTGGGTCTTCGTTCGATGTGACGGTGTGGTGAACCACAACCACCAACACACTTAGACAAGAGTTGAGAACAAATCCCCCAAGCCAATTTGGCCAAGCCACCGCCGGAGATAAGAGATCGATGCCACTGTTTTTGCCCGAGAAATCCACCCTCAATTCGAGCAGTTGGAGATCAAATTGGGCCAAATGGACCCCACTAGTCAACTCAAGAAGTGGAAAAATGGGGACGGCCGAAGTTTTAGCCATCACAGACCACCGGAGCCGCCGCACGCGCCCCACGCGCCGCCGTGGACGGCCGGCCTCTGACGAGCCTCGGGTTTTGAGCTCTTGACCTCCGATCGATGATCTGAGATCACCTCCTGACTCGTTTTGACGCTCTGAATGTGATGGTGCCCTTTGTTTGAGCTAATTTCACTCCAAAGAAAATCATCCGTACCGACTGCACGCCTATCGAGGCGACCTAGACTGTAGCAGCGGAGTCCAGAATGATGTTTTCAGCAATAATAAATCTCCATGGAGCATTGCTAGCCATCCACAGCCACTCGAGGAGCACTATTGAGGATGCTGCATAGACTATAGATACAACGAGATACAACTGGATCCGCTCAGCTCGGAGTCCAGGTAAGTAGGAATCTCGCCTCCAGTATAAATAGTTTAAAAACAAATTAATTTTAAGTATTTTCATAAAAATTATGAAAATGCATGATCAGTGATTTATTACACTGTTAGATGTTATGATGTGATATGTTATGTTATGACATGATGTGAAATGCCATGATGATGATGTGATGATTAATGTGTGATGTATGCAATATTTAAATTATATTGTTTGATCACCTTCAAGTCAAGCATGATTATGATTTAAGATTCAAGAATTATGAAATTGTGATGTCATGTAGTGATAAGTCATACTGCATACACACAATAATGCAAGTGAAATTTATAAGACAAGTTAAGAGTATCGTACCAACCTCCCGACCCACAGGGAGGCTCCATGTTAAAGAAAAGAATAATCTTGGCGTCGTTGGGACCTCGCGAACCCTAACTTCCCAAGATACAGCTTAAATAATTAAGAAGATAAGATACAGCTTAAATAATTAAGCATAATTCATGTTGATAAGCAAGCATAAAATGCTCATGTATATTTTTATAAAAATGGTTTTTATTTACATTTTGCGAGACTAATTTCCTACTTGCTAAGTGAAAGCTCATTTAAGAATGTTCATGCTATAGGTAAGAAAACCTATCAGCGGCACTTGATGGGCAATGGTGAACGGCAGACGAATGATGAAGATGGGAATGGATACCGCTCACGCAATGTAATATTTTTGCATTTTTATTTTACAAATTTATGCACGTTTTATTTTACAAAATTTTGTATGTTTACATCTTACGAAAATTATATGCATATGAATAAGTAATTAAGTTACATAATTATGCTTTAAAAATCAAGCTCGTGTTTACACAACCTTCGTTCAAAGGATTTTAAAGTTTAAGAATGTTGCAATAGACAATGAAACAATACACGAACTATTTAAGTAAGAAAATTATAAATTTATTTAGGATTAAAAACGATTATTAAAGTTTTATGTTATGTTAAGAAATGAATTTTATAGATATGTTTCTATGAAATTATTATGAAAGTCTAAAGGAAAAGCTTTAAGAAATTAGTATCTTAAACTTAAAAGTTTAAGTTATAAGAAATTATGCTTTGGCTATTTTAAAAAGGTTTGATGCAACAAATGTGCGAAGTTTTCAAGTGAGAAAATTATATGATCATTTATAATATGAAAATGTTTATATAAATTTATGCCAAGATAAGTAATGATTTTTATGAATATGTTTTTAAGAACTTACTTTCAAAAAGTTGAGATGATTATACTTCATAAATTATTATTATTATGACGATTTAAGTAAACGAGTTCCAAGTAATTGTTATTATGATAAGTTCTAAAATGATTAAGTTTTAAGATATCAATATGTTATGTTTAAGATGTTAAATTATAAGTAAAATATATAAATGATTTTTTAGGAAGTTTTAAAGAGCATTTAAATGGGATTTTATTTTAATATTTAATTTAAAATTTTTTTGAAATTAGTTTTATCTAAATTGAGAAATGCCTTTAAAGTAATAGTTACTAAATAATTATCCTTATGTTTAAAAAGAAAAGTTCAAGGAAATTACTATGGTTATATTTCAAGAAATTAATGTTATGAGTTATGCAAAGGATCATGCTTTTGGAAATTGTAGTTATGTTAAAACGTAATAATTATTATTACGTTATTATCACGTTTGAGAAATTATGTATTATGTTAGGTTTATGCAATTAAGTTTTAAGAAATGATTATTATATCTTTCAAAATTACACGTTGAGAATTTTATTATTACGAATTCATTTATTACTAAGTTTTGGAAAACAATTAATACTTTCTTTAAAGCTTTATGCCGAGGATTCAATAGCAAGAATCTATTTAAAAAAAATTATTCTAAAATTTTTGTACTTTATTCTTAAGTATGCTAACGTTTACGATCACGTTAAGTTAAGTGACGGCCATGTAAGGAGGGTCGTCACAATTTTAGGCTTAATAAAAATTTATACTTGACTTTTTTTAGTATCTAGACTCGGTAATAGTTTTTTTCTGTCACTTTTCGAGTTTGTGTAGCATTTATTACCGAAATTACTACTCGTGTAGCTCCAATTTTAAATTAATTGGTAATTAAAGATCTAATACGCGTTAGAGTTTTTCTCGGTACACTATTAACTTTGTACTGTACTTAAAAATTCTTATATTAAAAATTAATTCTTAAAAATTCTTGAGTTATTTACATATTTAAATTTCTTCCACCTTAAGTTGCGGAATAATTTATTAATCAATTTATTAAATCATGAAAGTTAATAAATTTAGCTTTAAAATTCACTATAAAATTTTTAGAATATTCTTATATTAATTCCATAAATCCTTCAGTCACAAAATTTATACATGATATTTACAAGAAAATCCTAGATTTGAATATGTAAATTACATTATCTAATTCTAGGAATTTCTCAATCATTACAAAGTCGACACTATCCTCAACATAAAAGATTTTTTGAAGGACTTAAGAAAGAGGGATAAGAAGGCTTTCTTCCTCATCTATCAATCTTTAGATGATAATAGTTTTTTAAAAATTTCAAGTGTTGTATCTGCCAAGCAGGCATGGGAGAGGCTCCAAGTCTCATGCAAAGGAGAAGAAAAATTTAAAATGGTGTGACTTCAAACTTTGAGAGGAGAGTCAAAGGTGTTTGGGTCTAAAAGTGTAAGTTTGAAACCCCAAGTATAAGATTGTCCAATTAATAATACTCAGTGAATCCAAGGTTGATCCCATAAGAAAAAGGTATTATAAAGGTTTAATATATCAATTATATTATTTTTATTTGTTAGTTAAAGAATTTAAGGATTAAAGTTAATTATTTACAATTTATTTACAATGTTTGCACATTTTTACTTTTTCTATGTTTATATTTTTTTGTGATTTTCTGAATTTCAATAATAAGAAATGAAATTCAAACTAGAATGGTAAATGGAATTTTAATGTTAAGAAATGTGGTTTAATTAAACGGAAGATGAAACTTTAACAATAAGTACAATTTAACTTAAAAGAAACAACAATTATAACAGTGTTAAGGATTAAAAGTACTATTCTGATAATTAACTTAAATATGTTTTAGTTTTTCTAAAACTATTTATTCAAGTAGTTTAACCATGCAAGATGCCATCTTTTGTCTACAATATCAAGAGTTATCAAGCATTTAATGTGCCAATTCATATATATAATACATCCAAAACTTAGTTTAACAAATAAACTTGATTTCAAAATTAACTAACGAAAATTACTAACAAAATTACAGTCAAGCATTTAGCACATCATTTCCCATTTACAAATAATCAAAGTATTTCTAAGCATTATCTATGCCAGCCTATCTTTACGATAAATCAAAACTTAATTTTATAAGAATTTTAGTTAAGTTAACATAAAAATTTTAAGTTTTTAAAAATAATTTTGACATTATAACTACTTAAAAAAACTTTAAAAAACTAAAAATATCTACCTTAATTTTGTTAAAATTTCCCCCTCTCTCCTCATTAAAAAGGAAATTTAAAAAGACATAATGAAAGTAAAAATACACATAATTTTACTAAGCATAACTATTTTACAACATAAAAACTAAAAACTAAAGAAAACAAAAACTAAAACTTAGATCTACATTTTTATAAGAAGAGAAGAATTTCTCACAAAAATAAGGAGTGAGGATTATAAGCCATGGGGGGAGGTATTTATAGTAGAGAAATGATAACTATATACAAGATTTTTTACATTATTTATTTATTTATTTATTTATTTTTGATGCAAAATGACTAGTATGGCAAATTGGAAGATTTGGGATTTTTTTGAATAATTTTTGTTGTCGCCCATGTTTCTACTAAATCAAATTGAAATCTAATTTTGTTTTATTTTTTCTACTTTTTTTCTTCTTTTTCTGTTGCATAAATCAACTTTTGAGAGTGTTGATTTTACTCCCTGATCATGTGGAGCGCAGTATAGCAGATTGGGTGAAGATGCATTGAAGACCACAAGATAAACATATATATTTAAATGATATAAGACTCGAGTTTATTTTAACTTTTATATGGTTCAAAAGATAGTTTTTTTTTTTTTTTTTTAAGAATTGTCAATCTTGTATAAAATAGATCTGGTCACTCATTTGATTTTGCAAGGCTCTAATAGCGTAATCAAAAATTGGATTTTTTAAAGACATCTTTCATCCTAAAATGCCAACTTGTTAAAATGAGTAATGCTCAATATCCTTACAAATTTACATTAATCATTATATTTAAAAGATGTGAAGCTCAAGGGTATTTTCTTATATATAGATATCTAACATTGAAAGGACAAAAAATAGTAATGAATCTCTAAAAGTTTCAAATAAATATTTATTTTCAAAATTACACAATAACATTCGTCCATAAGATGGTGCACTTCTTGGCATCTCGTGGGGAATATTTCTGCAATAATGGAATGCATACATTAATAAATGTAGTTCTATAAGGGAAGCTAGTTCTAGTTCACCAAGCACCGACAGAGGAGCCAATCAAAGTGAAGAAATTTTTGCTGTAGGGTCTCTTCACTGTAAGAGACATTATTGTTGGGCCTGTGATTAACTCTCCCTTGTACATTTGTATCTCTTAGATGAAGTAACGAAACGCACGTTCTTAAAGCATATTTAAAAGGAATTGTTAGATTATTATTTCGGCCAACTATATACTTCATTACAATAGTCGAATTTATACCAAACGACTAATATAATAATAATTATTAAAAATATAACCATTAAAACTATCACTACAAAAAATAAGACTTTTGTCATAACAGTTTTTAGCAAAATTTTTAGTCTTAACATTTTGTGTATTTAGTCACAACTTTATTTTAATTTTTGTAATATCTAAAACTTTTAGTCACAGACATATTCGTTGACTAAAAACCCTGTGGCTAAAAGTTTTAGTCACAATAAAAATTAAACTAAAATTGTGACTAAATACACATTAGTCATAACATGATATAGGCATGTTCACTGAGTTTACAAGGTTGCTAAACTAAAGATAAGATAATTAAGTGTCATAACAACATCTTCTCATGTGAGGACTTTAAGTCTCCCGACCTAAGAGGAGCATCATGTTAAGTTAAGTTACGGCCACTTCTGTTTTTATTTTTAAGGAGTGAAAAAAAAAAAACATAAGCTATAAATTTTAATTTGTTTTTGGATATTATATGGGAAGGTGCTTTTTAATTTTAGAAAAGCTTTTAAATCTATTTGGTACTTAAATAAGTCAAAAGCTCTTATTGACATAAAAAACAATGTAATATGAGGGTATAGATGAAATTTGTAATTTGTTATTTACAAATAAATGGTTAAAAAGATAAATAAAGATGTTTTTCATAGCACTTTTTAATAACCACAAAAAATATGACTTGTTTCAAAAGAGCGTATTAATCAAAAGCTCAATTTTTTGTCTATCCAAATACGTGCAAAGCTTTTAGACTGAATAAGTTAAAAGCAGCTTACTTTAAGTCATTCCAAACAAAGCCTACATACACAATCGGAATTATCCACCACAAGCAATCCTAAATAAATCTTAATTATTTTTTCTTACTCCTCATCAACCGTAGCTGTTGTCGAAGTTATGAAAGTTTTTTTATTTAACCAAGGTGGAGATCGCTAGACTTTACGCAAAACAAAAAGGAAGTCTTATCCGATATAGGTTAGACAGTTAACAAGGAGGGGTGTGAAGCCTATATAAAGAGCTTTTAAGCCTTTATTTCGAATTGTCTCAATTGGAAGTAGTTGAAGCATTATTTCATTTCAAGAAAAAAAAGTAGATTTCTTTCGTTGTGGTCTTTCTGTTGTGATTACACTAAAACTACATAAAAATTTTTGGGCTGTAGATTTCTATGATTCAATTGAGTTTCAAATCCTTCTTGCATTCATCTAGTTGAGTTTTTGGATTCTTTCTTGATTTCTTAGATCGAATGCTCCGTTCAATCGCGATTTGGAGAGCCGCAACTCAGAGACAGACATTCAATCACCACAATTCTATGCTTGGAAACTTTTAAGTGGATCACTGATAAATCCATAGCCCAACACCTACAGGCGGTTAAGTCAGCTGTCAATTTTCAGCTACTTCACTTTTCAAGCTATGCAAATATGTTTCAGCTACTTCACTTTTCAAGATATGCAAATACGGAGTATGTCAGTTTAGTTTATAGCTTATGTGAGGAAATCTTATCATAAATCTTAAAGGACTGACTATCTATCTAAGTAGTTATTGTAATGTTAGAACCAACACTCATCATACAAGCTTCAAAATTTCATTGGCTATATTGGTTTTTTTAATCTTGTTTGTTTGTGTTGAGATCATTTACAATCTAGCAAATGGTAGAGCTGTCTTACTTAGATTTGGAGTTGTTGTTTCGAATTTTTCAGTTCATGGTCGGTTAAAAATACAGGTTTATCGATTTTGTATTTTAGCTTAAAGAAATTTAATTTTGAATTTATATACTTCAAATATGTTCCATGGTAAGTTTTAGGCACGGATTTGGAGCACTTGTGGACGTTTTTTGAACTTGAAATGGCTGTTTATGAGTCTTTGAAAGTTTTGATTTCTAGGTTTTTTTTTTTTTTTTTTTTTTTTTTTTTTTTTTTTTTTTTGAGTCAAATGGATGTTTTATAACTAAAGAGGATAAAATTTCGACAAAAACGCTACAAAAAAAAAAATAAATAAATAAATAAAAAACGGAGCACTGGAGCACCGGAGTTCATTCGTTTGCTAAGTTGAGTGGGGCTATCATTTGAAGAAAAGACATGTCGTTTTTACCACAAGGCCCAAAACGATGTCATTTTATGTGACGAACAGGACACCTTTATGAGGTTTTTGAACACGTGAGCAC
Source organism: Artocarpus hirsutus (assembly GCA_946598075.1). Taxonomy (NCBI): domain Eukaryota; kingdom Viridiplantae; phylum Streptophyta; class Magnoliopsida; order Rosales; family Moraceae; genus Artocarpus; species Artocarpus hirsutus. The sequence continues at coordinate 11,128 of CAMOHE010046939.1, forward strand.
GTCCGTTTAGGGTCAGGTTTTCATCTTTTGCTTCAAATATTATTTTTAAATTTTTCCATATGGTTTGTTTGACATGCTTGCCACTTTAAAATTATATTATTGATGCTTTATATTGTTGGAGCATATATGGCTACTTCTGACAATTATTAAAGACTATTTCAGTCACTGATAGAACTAATCAGGACTCTCAGCAGCAGAAATTTAGTACCTAATACTAGTAGCATAAAGAAGTCCATCAACCTCATCCAAGCTGAGATGGAGTAGCTCACATGTTTTGCTGCCAAAGGAGCCTTACGCTATAAAATAATAATAATAATAATAATAATAATAAATAATTTAAATATAGAGGTGGTGGTTGTTTGACTTTGTGGCTATTGTCTGAGAGGACAGTTACATATTTAATCCTCTATGAATGTGTGGGTTGCATATTCTTCTAAATGTGCAAATGTGCAAAACTTTTTAGTTCTTCAATACGAACTCTTTATGTCTGCTCGTTGTCGCACTACAGCATACTCTAAGCACTCGGCCGGTGCCACTGTCACTCGTGAAATCAGCTTGCCTGCTTGCTTAGCATTTGCCTTTTGATACTTAAACGAAGAATTAAACCCGTCATCTATGACAAAATATGGCTAAAAATTTACATAATTCAAAATGTCGGTTCCTTCGAGCAAAATAATATATGCGGTGATTTATCTAGTGACCACCTCAGTTCTTAGCGTTTAAAGAAAAGCCTCTACATACACAATGGCAATTAGCCACCACCAAAAAAAAAAGGGAAAAAAAAAAGGGGGGGCTTATACTAAGAAAGGCTGCCTGACAGAGCAAGGGGCTTCAGTTTTGCTTTCATGTTTGTGGAGTTGTTACGCAGGATGGTTTCTAGAAAAGAAACAACTTCAACGAGATGTTTTCCCTTGTTTAACATAATGCAACTTGCCCTGCACAAGCAGATATCAAAAATATTTACTACTTATGTTGACATGTTTATGCAGCCATGCTTCTTTGAGCAGTAAATGAAAAACATAGTCGGGTAACTTCCTTGGAATTTCATGAACATCAAATTAATAGTATGGATTCACCGCTTACCTTCTTCCACTGGCCACATCAGTAATCTCAGCTCTGCTAGGCATGCCAGACTTGAGAAATGACTCCAAAACTTGAGTAGCCCAAATGACAGGTACATGGGCAGCAGAACAAATAGATAATATTTTCTCCTGTATTTCAGCAAGCCTCTCCCAACCACACTCCACAGCAAGATCTCCCCTGGCAATCATAACCCCCAAAGGATTTGGTGACTTCATTGCCTCCAGTAGCATTTGAGGCAGACTTTCGAATCCACTTTTTGTCTCAATCTTCAAGATAATTCCTAAGTTCCAAAGTTTTCGCTTCTCCAATTCTTGGCGTAGGATAGTTATATCATTAACATCTCGAACAAAGGAGACCCCTACCATATCAGCATGAGAAGAAACAAAATCAAGATCCATAAGGTCCTTGGAAGTGAGGCCTTGAAACCGAATATTGCTCTCTGGGATGTTGATGGATTTCTCAGATCTAAGTTTATTGCCCCTAGGACTTGCATGAGTTATTGATACAATAATCTCCGAAATACTAGCACCTTCAATTTTACCCCAAATTTTACCATCATCAAAAGCAATAGGTTCTCCAGGCTTGACTGAGTCAAAAAGAAGACCAGAAGAACAAGTTATCTTATGAGCACCTCTTATGGACACAGGCAAGTGAGTCGAACTGCATGAGCTATCTCGTGCGATGACTAGCAAGTCTCCAACTCTCAATCTAATAGATGGCTCTACTGCAGGGACATCAACAACTTGTGCAAAAGGAGACTTGCATTTCTTTTTCTTAATATACAATTGCATCCCCGACTCGACGTAAGAAGTCCTGCTACACTCAGCGACATATCCAATTCCAGCAAAAACATGAAACTTTTTTACGATCTTCAGAATCCTTTTTTTCCTTCTGGCATCTTTGAATCTTACAGTATCACCTACCTCAATGTCACGAAGAAAATTGGGGTTATCTATGACGACAACTGTGTCAGGAGATATATGGTTTGGCGGGGGCCCTGCTCCTTTGTGAGACAGCCAAACTTCAGCCGGGAAGATCACATTTCCAGATGCATTCCTCTTTGGCGATATTTTCATAACTTGAGGACCCGGCTTTAGGTTACCTGTTCGTAGCTTTGGGCCACCTAAATCCATGAGGATTCGACATGGTTTCTCCAGCATTTGAGAGCTTCTTTTCACTCTGTTGATTATTTCACTCCAAACACTTGGATCTCCATGTGCACAATTGATCCTAATAATGGATGCTCCCATAGCTATAAGATCGGCTATAAGCATTTCATTCTCTGTAGCTTCTTTGCCAACTGTTACCATAACATGACTGGTTTTGCCATCTTGTAGTGGGCCCATCAACAACTCCCTGTTGGAGGATGCCTTCTTTCTCATTAAATGTACTGCAACATTTTCATTCCGTTGGTTCTCTAACCTTTTCTCTGTGCGACTTCCTGAGATATTCTCTTTGCCATTTAAAGAGTCGAGAGTCAAGTTCTCCAAAAGCTGAATCCCTGCATTTAGACTTGCCATAACGCATGAATCGATGATCTCCCAATTTAAAAGGCCAATAGAAGAAAATTCTTCTTTGATCTGCTCAATGTCAAGGCATTTCAGTGCCAGATAATGTATTAAGTTTGCTGCACTCACCAAGTAATTTCTGTTGAGGGAAAAAAAAACTCAAAAATTATTAAGTTACACGAGAAGAAGAAAACAGAAAGAAAGAGGGGGAAAAAAGGAATAATTATACTTTTAAACGCTTTCCTCCACAAAATAGATCAGCTATACCTGTGACATAGTTTAATTTGAGAAGCATTCCACTGTTCTGATGCTAAAACATGCAAGAGAACTGCCTTTAGCTTGTCAAGAAGTTCTTCTCGGTTAACCAGATGATTAGCATTCACAGAAAAGCCTGATCTTGAATCCGAAAAGGAGGGGTCTTCTTCTGCATCTGCATCCTCAAACCTATTCTTATTTCCCAAGGGTAAAAGGGGTTGGCCTTCAGCACAAGAATGTGAAAAACCGTCTCTCGATTCACCGTCTCCATCAGGAAGAGCAGAAGCTAAGGTCCTTAACGTTAATTTGCTCTTGTGTACAGCTAAAAACTGTACAATTCTCACTGCCCGTTTTGTGCAAAGTTTACATGGCAGATGTGTGACGTTTATCCTTAGGCTGGACGAGTCAAATCCTAACCGATCAGCCGATAGAGTTGTCTGCAAAACGGAAGATTTATCAAGTCCGCAGGGTGTTCCGACATATAATTTACGTACAATAATTCTGCAAAAGTAGTACTACAACAGGTACTTCCTACTATTGAGAGCTGAAGACGGCTTACCTGGTTCCCAAGCGCCCTCGGATTTGCAACTACGCGAGCTGAAATTGCATTCTGCATCATCTATTAGATAAAAATCAATGAAACACCCAGAAAATGAACCTGCAAGACCCCCTCTAAAATTTATTTAAAAAAAACTTTGACAAATTAGAAGGATGTGACTGCAACTGAATCTTATCATAAAAACTATCCAGTAGAAATGAAAGGCAAAGGAGACAAATAAAATCTCCAGTTTCTTCTATATTCTAATATTTTCTGATTTAGTTATTTTAAAGCAGAAAAAAAAAAAGAGTTTGTAACTTTATTGTCAACCAAGAGAAGTCCAATTATAAAACAAATATCTAATAATCACCTTATGAATTTTCAGAAGGAAATCATATGTCTCCTATAAATCTAAGCATTATGATTTCTTAACAAAGCAATTCCTGATTCTGCAGCAGGAAAAATAGAGAAATTAAGCCAAAAAAGATATCAACCAAACAACGGAAACATTCTCATCAACATAAAAAATAAAAAATTTAAATTAAATTAAATAACAACAACAACAACAACCACATACACATATTTCTATTGAAATGGAAAGAGGCGACTTCCAGAAAGTGGTACCTTTTTAGATGGTCAGATATTAAGGTAGGTATTCGGAGGCTCAAAGATAGAAAAGTAGACAAATTTTTCTGGAGGAACTTTTGCTTCTAAGCTTTTTGTTTGTCTCGCGAGAAAATTTTGGAGAAAGGGCCAATGGGGTTTATTGGCTCTCGGTGGGAGTGTGGCTAGCGCGTGCCAGTCTGACAGATACCGTCAAGATTCGACACGTGTAAGAATCTACGACTTTAATATCTTCAATACATATCTGGGAAAAGATTTAATCGTATTTCGACCCCCAAATGTTTGTTTTCCTTTCATGAAATTCCATTTTACTTCAATATTATTGAAAATCCAACATTTGAGTTTTAACAATCTTGCAAAATGACCTTTGAGTTTTAACAGTCTGGTAACTAGCCGAATTTGGGACAGAATTGAGGAACAAAGGTTTTTTCTTTTTTTTTTCTTTTTTTTGGCCAGGAAATATTTCTTCGAAAAAAATAATGATAATAAAGTATTCTTATTTTTTCGGACAATATTCATTCCAATTAATATTTTTCTTGTCAATTTTGCCTAAAAATTTTCCACTTAGAATTAAATAAAACCCAGTCAAAATTTCTTTGGTTTGCACTTTGCATCTTGTACGTCGACAAAACAAAGAGTAAGGAAGCAACATTTTGAACTTAAAGAAATCAAGTGTGAAATCACCGCTAAATTATACATATATCCACAATTCAATAATTCAAGGGAAACTTTTGTTGTTTAAGGCCCTTTCCAATCGCTTGTGCCAACAAAGCCAACTGTAGAATACACTTAAAGCTAGAAATGTTGTTCTAGCACCCAGAACACAAGGAGCAAGTGCAAGTGTGGAACCACCACCAAAGGTTTTGGTGTAGCGGTCAAGTTGCCTTGGCAAAGTCTCCTTTATCCTTCTACCTAAGGATTAAAACTCCGTAGCCTCAATTGAACCCATTTGGCATTGGCACAGTGGCAGGCAGATGACACTGGACTGAAGGCATGGAGAGAATAGTTTATGCCTAATTTACTCCTCAATGGTCCCCAGGATTGCCAAAGTGGCAAAGGGGCTAGGAAGCATGACAGGCACCACCCAATTCTTTTTTTTCAAAAAAAAAAAAAGGAGTGCAAGTGTGGAACCAACAAAAAAAACTACATTATGCGGAATTAAGACAGAGATAAACAAGATATTAGTGCTGGTAATTATTTAACGAGTGCCAACAAGTTTGTATGTCCGAGCACAATAAGCAGTGAGAACTCAAGCAGATTAATCATAGCATTCACCCTTCAGAAATCTTAGTGTTACATACTAAAATATTACATGATAGAATTACCCCACCACCAATGCCTCTATGGTGAAAGCTCATTAGCCCCACCTATACCTTCTTTTACGACAATTACCTATTTTCTCAATACAATTCTAATTTCGATAGTTGGAGGAACCAAGCACAAAATGCTACTAAAATAACTAGGAAACGTGGATTTCCCGTGCTGGGGTTGGGGTCGAAGAATCACGAAGTAAGCTCACCTCCCTCTTCAAAAAGGTTGGCAAGGCAAATGCGGCTGAGTGCACCTGCCAAACAAACAAACAAACAAACATGTCGTCTATTTAGCGATCTGTTAATTGCAAGGAGATAAGCTGGCAAAGAATTTTGGTGTCGCATCCATATATAATCTAGTTGCATAAGAAATTTAATAAAAATGTCGTGAAAAGTTTCGCATAAACAGGGTTAACACACACACACATATACACATATATTCTTTTTGCAGTAAACTATACATACACACACACACACACATATACATGTGTGTGTGTGTGTAGTTTACTGCAAAAAGAACTTCTGGTGATCCATTCAACTTTGAACTCAGACCAGAGAATGGTTAAAAGAGTAAAGAAAACATCACAGAATTAGAACATAGTAGAAGCACATATTGTCGCTATGCAGCAACTGCCCAAATAACAAAACTCCAATGAAACTAGAGAGAGAAAATGCTATCAATCTAGGTTAGTATATCGAATTCTTTTAATTTTTCTACAAACTAGATTTGAGAAGAGAGAGGACACGCAGGCAAAATACAAGCTGTATCATAAAGTAAAGAAATCTCACCTCTGAGTTATAGAACTTCAGTTCTCTTTTATGTTTGACAGCTGCTTCTACCTTTTCAATAGGATTGACCGGATTCTTAAAATCAACAAGTGGCCCCTCCGTTGAGCATACCAGAAAACCTATGACACCACTGCATGACAAGTAACCAAATAATAACATGATTTCATGGCAAACCAGTCTTCAATATAACCACGGCAGGGATTTTGTTGAAATCAAGTGCCATAATAAGTTACCTTGGATACGTGGGAACACTCGCCCATGCATAATGAACAGACCCTTTGAATGTTTCACGGCAAATGGAAATCATATCTTCAATAAGGTGTGTATGCAGCCACATACTTTCTGCCATGTTACAGACAACACCACCAGGCCTCAATGCCCTAGCTATTGTCTCAAAAAATGGCTTCTCTACAAGCTCTTGAGCGGGACCTATACGCAAGAAGGAACCTCATCCATTTAAAAATCAGTCCAAACACCTTTAGCCAGAATTAATTATAACTCCCACACCCCAAAAAAAAATATATATATATATATAAATTCAGGCATGAGATATTCCTTGCAAGAGACATTATGGTATGAAAGTAATGAGGGAAGCTATGACATGTTCAACTTTCATTCAAACTGAAAACATGGTATATTCTAGGTGCCATGGCAGCATACGATTCCTTAAATCGGACTGCATATATAAAGACAAGACCAATTCATAAATCAAACGCCACAAAATATATTATCTGGGGCAGAATTAAGAATTCTACTGCATTTTCTATTATCCATAGCAGTTCAAAAGAATTCAAAGTGAAACAGAGACAGCCAACAAGGTAAAAAGATTCCTGACAAGATATCATAAAATGAGTAATGGCGTACCAACAGGGTCTGATGAATCAACTATAATAGCATCATACTTCCCTTCAGGTGCATGCCCCAAAAATTTAATAGCTGTCAAGATCATGAAAATGAAAATTATATAAAAGCAAGGATTAACAGACTTGAAACAATTTATCAAAATTCTAAACCAAGAAAGAAAAGCAAAATGTTAAGTTAATCATACCATCATCAATATGAAGATGGACACGAGGATCCTCAAATCCAACAGCTAGCTGAGGAAAAAACTTCTTAGACACCTAAACGAAAGGAAACAGCAGTAAGTACAGAGCCGTCATGATAGTTGGAAAACTCAGTAAATTCTAAGCAGACAACAGCATAAAGAATAAATTGTATCACTACTTACATCAATAACCATCTTATCTATTTCACATATATCAATATGTTCAACAGAGCTATGACGAGAAATTTCCCTAAGAACCCCACCGTCGCCGCCTCCAACAACAAGAACCTGTACCATGGATTTTGTAAAGCATTTAATATAATGTCAAGATTGAAAAGCAAAAAGCGTCATGCAAAGTCACAAGGAACTGAAAGGCATTTGAAGTAATGCAGCTCCCCTATCAAAATTGGTTTTCCCCCAGATTAATGCACTGCTCACTTATTAGATTGCGTCCCACAAAATTTATTTAATAATATTAGTAGTGCAAAAACTGCAACTATCTTAATTGAAATATTTAGTTTTTTAACTTAAAATAACCAAATCACTTTCCTTTCACTCGCCTGGAGGAGATAATAGAGAGTAATCATCAATTGCTAACTTAGGACCCGCAACAGAACCAAATGTTTATAATCTTAGCCTCTATTTGGCATCTCAGTTGGAATGGTTTCCAACCAGAAAACAGTGTAAAGTTCTCAACAGCTACAGTGGAAAAGCAAAAAGTTGCTACAATGTAAAGCTCTCACACACTATAGTTTTCAAACCATCATTTTTTGTTCCAACCCCGCTCACCTAAACACCTTTTTAACTCTCTAGAATAAATCACACATTCAATAATATTAAACTCAATTCAAGCCTTCATGGGACAAACCACTCGCTAGAAAATCATAACAGCAAAGCCCACAGTAGTAAGAGAAGACCAAGATCTCTGTATAAACAAAGCAATACACGTGCTTATTTGGTTGACATGCCACACTAACCAGTTTGAAGGTGGTCTCAGCCCTCAAAGGGTTGACATGCCATTGGAAAAGCCATTCTATTTGTGGTCCTATAAGTCGTCCTAGAATTAAAAGGCCTGTTTCCAGAACAAGCTTGCCCGTGACAAGTAAAGCAATGTAAATCTTATAATAGCATGATTGACAAATAGAAGATTTTTATAATAGAAAGCAGGGACAAACTTTACCATTTAATATCATATACACACATGCACACAACAAAGGGCTAGCATAAATAATTTAGCCAGATGTCAAAATAGCATGCAACAAAAGAACTCCAAAAAGAATGTAGTATACAACCAGGAGAATTTACAAAATCAGACAGATCAAAATGATGAGGATGGATGAACTTACAGTTTTGGGGGAGGGGATTGAACAAAGGGGGAGATGGGCAATCATCTCCTGGTAGGCACATTCATCTTTCTCAGTGAGCTGGACGATGCCATCAAGAACTAGCACTTTTCCATATACTGAAGACTGGACATGAAGGCATCGGCAATAACTAAGGTTTAAAAAAGGACAAAGCTAAGCAGTACAGAGAAACTCTTTAAAATAAGAATGCCCAACCTCAAAAACCAGAATCTCTTGGAACTCTGACTTTCCCTTGAACAAAATATTTTCTACTTTCACAGAATGGGCTTCTCCTGCCAAAAATAAACAAGTTGGTAATGTTGAAAAAAAGGTATAAAGAAGGGGAAAGGAACAAAACAACTAGACCAATGGGTAAATATGTGATATAAAGCCATCGCTACAGGCTATCAAAAAGCATCAGGAAGTCCTAAATTCATTTTCTAGTTGTCATGTACCCAGAACAATAACCACGTAGGATGTAGAAACAAAGTTATCAGAAGAGAAGATACAATCATGTAAGAGTACAGACAGAGCTTACCAGGCCACATTGGGTTGTTGAAATAAACACTTTTTGTAGCTTTATCTGCAGAAAGAAGACAACCTGGAGAGGGTTAATGTAATCATCCCATTTACAGCAACAAAAGCAACTAAATAATTCTATACAGCACAAGGAAATAAGTTTAAAACTTAAATAAAATAATTAGAACAAATAAAAAAGACAACGACAGTGGACAATGACCAGAGTGAGACTTTGATTCCGAGAACCACCCAGAAACAACGGTGGAATGGCATTTAGCCTCAAGTTCAGGGGCAGAAGCCCTAGCCTTCAAGCAACAAGAAGGAATAGCCTTCTCTGAACCATTCCTGTTACTCGCCTTCCCATCCATAGTCTTCTGGCATTCCAAACCTCTTCCTGCGCCGCCCTCCATAAACAATCTTTTTCTTATCCGGCTCCAGCCTCTAATAGTCAACATACAAATTACAACGATAAGAAATTTACAGTTTGAAAACATCTATTGAGAGTCTGTGACAACGAAAAAAGACAAACAGAGAGAGCAATTTTTAGCACACACACATTGAATTTCAGCAAGTGCAAGACTCTATATCCTTCTACTACATCTTAGTGGATAGTAGATACAATAAGGATACTGTAAACAATGACATGTAAGCTTTCATGGCCCAAACCCAACTCATTAGAAAAAGAAAACGGCATACCAGAACCAACAAAAATATGGTTTCAAGCAAAAGAACTGCAGTTTTAATCAGAGCAATAAGCAAAGAGTAAAACTTTTCTCTTTCGTTGATCAGAAAACGACACTGATTGACAATACGGGTACCTGACACAATAAGTGATGCTTAACCACTTTAATGTCCAAATTACAGCTACGTAAACTTGGTCCATCAAATAAAAATCAAATCAGGTAACTTCCATAACTACATATACAAGAAGAAACAAAGAAGAAACAAACAAACGAACAAGAAAGATATCACCATTATTAGTCCTTAGATTTCCATAGTTAATTACCCCCTCAAATTAAAATTTATCGTTTGTTACCCAGCAAAAGTGCAATTACTCTTTGGACGGTTAAAACAGCAGAGCAAAGGGTAAAAAAATAGCATAGTAATAATTAAGAAATTAAAACTATAGAAAGTTGGAGAAAAAAAATAAACTTTGTTTGGCTCCTAGTACTAAATATAACAATGGAGACGAAAATCAACCAACATTTTATTTTCTTTTTTGAAAATAGAATTTGAACTCCACCTATTTCAATTCATATAAAATGCAATAAATTTCTGCTTAATTCAAAAGAAAGAACAATAAAAGGGGGAAAAAGGAGCAAGAAAATTTAGTCGCATTTCCAAGAAAGAGAAAAAATGAAACATTAAACAAAAAATATAACTACTCTGGTCCACAATTTCTTCGCGATCAAACAATCGGCTAGGGTTTTACTCAATAGAAGTGTTTCGAAAACCAGATTGAAAGTCCAAAGACTCGAAATATTGCTCTGCGTCGCTATTAAAAAAAAGGAAAAAAAAGAAAAGATCGAAATTTTGAGGACAAAGACAAACGAAGGTGTGAAAGAAATTATTTTTCTGAACTCGAACTGCCATAGAAATCGCGTAAATAGATAATGAAAGAGGAAAGCAACTCCATGGACGGAGATGGAGAGAGAATGAGCATAAACCTACAGATAAATAGAGAGCGAAAGAGAGAAATCTTGCCTGAGTCCTGATGTTGACGGAATAGGCGATGGATTGCTCTCAGAAATTCAGCAGAAACTGAGCGGGAAAGAAGAATTTATAGACGCGCACGTGCTCTCTCTTCTCACTCTCTCTCTCTCTAGCGCTCCACGGCCTTTAACTAAGGCAGCTTGGTTTGGACGATAATGGCGTCTGAGCAAGTATTTTTCTTTTCCTTTAGCCAATATGTTGCTAATAGGTAACACAGAATTTTTCAATGTTTCCATTTTTTGGACAAATATTTTAGCGGAATTTTTATGACATTTTTTATTATGCCTTTCTTGTTAATTACATAATTAAAACTATTTCTTGATTTATTGATTTGGCTTTAAAAACTATAAAAGATTCTTCAAATTTAAAAAACTTGCTTAGGTTTTATCTTTATAAATAAAAAATAATAACAATAATTCACCGTATAACTACTTTTAAGTAGCTATGAAAATTTTCTCATGGTGTAAAACATTAAAAAATAAAATAAAACAAAGCATTAAATTTTTAAAAAAAAAAAAATCTTAAGTTTTAGTAGCACATGAGAGCTATATTGTAAAGCAGTTCCACCTATGTAGTTTACGAAGTTCCCAAAAGTATCATTTTTGCAACTCCAACGAACTTTTGGTTTAACTTTTATGACAAAATATTATAACAAAAGTTAGTTAAAACTATATTTTGCATTCCAACTATGTTCTTGAACCCCTTGATATGATTTCATTCTCATATTGTTTTTTCAAAAAAAAAAAAAAAAGAAACCCTTGCTTTGAAAGAAAACTGTTCCTTCATGAAAATTCTCCAACAAAAATCTATTATGATAACCAAAATGTCAAGTTATTTTTTTAAGAAAAAAATAGTTACACCATTGCTTCTATTGTGAACACGGATAATTTATACGGGCCCTTTTCGATTTGTATGCACGATGTAGGTATTTTAATTGATGAGATTAACGAACATGTTCTTAATATCGATTACTAATCTTTGGATTGTATTTGAAAGATTGGTAGAGACCGTTAGTTAAAATCACTTTTACTGTAGCATGTGAGAGCTTTACACTATAGTGATTTTTTTATTGTTACCGTAGCATGTGAGAGCTTTACAGTTTATAACTGAAAAAGTGGTTCCTACCATTTTTGTCAAACAAGGGGAAATTGAGCAATCACATTTATCCTTATGAGGTTATAATCTCGCTACTAATAAAACAGTAGAACTCGATCCAAAAATATACTACATATTCAACTAGAACATAGAGTTTTGTGAATATCGATATTATAATATTTAGAAATGATAATGATTTTTTTTTTTTTTTTCTGAAATCCCAGGCCCCATTTCATTGCAATAAGTGCTTTTGGACGAATTTTTTTCTGTTCTTGGCAATCACTAATTTGGAGGATAAATCATATAGAAAAGGAAATACATATAAGAAAATAACATTTACTTTAAAAGAAGAAAATAGAAATTAGAAAATAGTAATTGAGAATGCCATGAAACTAAAAATGTTCAAGTAGGGATACATACATTTGAGAAAAATTACCTTAATAAGAGCACATTAAAAAGAAGACATTTATACAGAAAAAAATAATAATTAAGAGAGTAGCATAAAAAAATTAAATAGGTACACATTTGAAGAAATTATTTTAGCATATCATTAAAAAAATATTTACGAAAAATATTTAATCAGGGACATTGTTGAAAACAATTATTTTAATAGGAGTAATTAGATAAAAAAAAAAGTATTTCAATGAAGCATATTTAAAAATATAAGATTTTGCAAAAAAAAATTAAAAAAAAAATAAAGAAAGAAAAGAAAGAAAAAAGAGAAGATTAGAAAAATATCTTATTTTTGCCACATTTTTAATTAGATGGTTGGACTTTTTAGAAAGGAGAGAAATGTCCGAATTTTCGAAAACTAGGGAAATGATTTTTTTTTTATAGCAACACAACAAAACAAAACAAAAGACTAAACATAACTCCTTAGAGAAAAGCATATACATGGATTAATTCATTTTTTTGGTATTATTTGTATTTATTTTATTTTATAGTTTTAATAATATAATTTTAGATTAGTTAACAAAAGGGTCAATTGAAAATTTAATGTCACAAAATACAAATTTAAGATACCAAAATAATATTTTTAAAAACCATAAGATATTGTTTTAATGTTTTATAAATAACAGGAAATCATATGACACTTTCTTAAAATACAAGTATCTAAATTATAAAAACTCATTATATTATAATCACATTAGGTTAACAAAGTATAGCAATCTATCATCTATCATGATTCATAGAAATTTTGACGGCTCAAAGTTTTTACTTATTAAGCTGTTATTAGTAGTTTTTTTACGCTTTAGTGACCGTAAAAACAAGATGCCATTATATTCTCCTCTCCACTATTATTTTTTATTTTTTATTTTTGTAAAAGTACTGTAAATCATGGATAAAATTCTTAAAACGACAAAAAACCAAAGTGGTCCAGAAGGATAAAATGTGGAATACGTTTTCACATAAAAGCCATATATATATATATGTTAGGAAAAAAGCCATGTATTGTTGGTGACAACTTCAATCTCGTCTTTTCGTGACCTTAGACTAGGCATCAACTGAATCCCATTTAATTTGGGAAAATTTTGAAGGATGGCAAAAACCACAAGTAGTAAAATTTCGGATTCAAGCTAATATTAATTAAAGATTACCAAAACATATAGGGTGTTTTGATAGAAGAATTCAAATGAGGAGTTTAAAACTTACTTATAGCATGTGAAAGTTTTACATTATAATTTACTTTTACTTTAAACTGTAACATATAAGCTTTCATTGTTCACAATTAAAACCAAATGGTCTGAATTCTTGTAACAAACAAGCTATAAATACGAACTACAAAAACGTATCATATATCTGAAAATAAATAAAAATTGTGATGTGCCACCTAATTTTATCTCCTATTCTAAAAAATATCTTCCATTTATTTTCTCTTCAGAAAAAAATTCTCCGCTTTAGGAAAATTCTCTAGTTACGGAGGATAAGCTGATAAATTGAAATTATTTAATTGGAATTAGAATGCATATAAAAAAAAAGCTGTTGCTATTGCATAATATTTTATCCTTGTATGATTTTATGTAATTTGTATTAGAAATACACAAAATTGATATGAAATTCTTCTCATGAAGATTCTTGACAAATTTACTTTTTGAATTCTGAAGTGAATAATCTTTTACTATTATTTAATGGAGAAATATGGGTAGGATTAATAAAAATAAAAATAAAAATAAAAAACTTACGAGGCACAATTCTAATACGTCAATTTCTTAATAGAATTCGATAAACAACCTGTATACTTATCAGAATTTGACATGATTATGGTAATTGAATTTTTAGCCGAATTTGTGGATACAACAACTAAGGTGGCTTCGCTCCTAGTGGGGAGAGTGTTTGGGCATACAACCTCAACATTTGGAAGAAACCTTTTGTCACTTGCAAGCAAGACTTATCTCAAAGCAGTTCATGTTAGCATACACCGCCATGGCTCTACACTAGGGCCAACAATTTTGGACACGGCACGATGACATGATACGAAAACGATACGAGATAAACGGGTTTGAACCGCATATTTATTAATTATGTCATAAATGGGTTGGCACGAATAACACGAAAATAAACAGGCTGGATTTGTGCTAACACGCTAAACACGCCTTAACACGTTTAATTAAACATGCCGTAAATGTGTTGACACGACAGGACACGACCCACCAATTTATAACACATTTAAACTTAAAAATAAAAATATTTGAAATATTTATAGTAAGTTCGTATTAATTAGATATTGTGTTTTTGTTAATTTTCTTTATTGGCTTTTTTTTAATTTTATAAGATTTTTTTAATTTTTTTTAATTTTTAGTTAATTGGGTCATAAACGTATTATATGCGTGTTGTTATCGTGTCAGCCCGTTACAGCACGTTTAATAATTGTGTTAATTGTGTCGTGCCGTGTCACGCGTGCCATAGACGTCGTGTTCGTGTTTGCATTTCAGACACGTTTATTAATTATGTCGTGTTCGTGTTCAGGCTAAACGTGTCGTGCTGTAAACGTACCAATACAAACACGGCACGAACACGATTATTACCACCCCTACTCTACACAGAGTGCAATAGTCTAATAGGAAGAACTAATTGGTAGGAAAGTTAACTCTAATAGCCTATTTGGTTCTTATGTTCGAACTATTTTTTACGATATTTTCTCTTACACAAATTTAAATTTTCGTCAAACTTTTTAATTTAAACCTATGAACCAAGCAGACACTAACTTGATAACTTGATGAAGTCTCAACATCACATGATACATATCATGTTGCAAAACTCCCCCATGATGTAACTGAAATGGCTAATGTTTTTGGGTCCATACTATAATATATTCTAATTTAACCTAACTTTAAAAAATATTAGACACGGACAACTCTTTTATTTTGTTTTTTGTTTTTTGTTTTTTGTTTTTGTTTTTGTTTTTGTGTGAGAACAGTCAATTCAATAATCAAGTGATACATCTTTATCTAAGAATGTAACAACCAACTAAAGGAAAAAAAAAATTCTGTTTGCAACAATGTTCTTCAATTATAGTAGATCAGCTGAACACAAGTCTAGGCCAAGGTATCTAGCTCCACTAATTAGTTTCTTAATTTTTTCATGTAAAACTTTTTAACATTTTAATTGTGCTTTATTTAATAAGAAATACCATAATCATGTCTTTATGTAAAATAAATATAATAAAAAAGGAGAACTCCTATTTAGGTTTGCTCTGATAGGGGTTTCATTGTAAGAGTTCATATGAGACTGTGGCGTCCCCTTCTCTGTCAGGGTCTAAAGGCTGGCGCCGGCTCTTGGCTGGCCGCCGGAACTCTGGCTTATGAGAAGGGGATGCTGATCTAAGTTTGGGTGGGAAGAGGAGGTGCATTAAGGAGGGGAGAGATCCACCATCTGCTGGGTAGAGGCAAACGAGAAGCTGGCGATTGGCTGGTGATTAGTAGCGGCGACGGCCATGGTGTTTAAGGCAGTCTTGGGGCTGCATTTTGGTCGCGGTCGAAGAAGGAAGGAAATCCAATCCGTAGGGGAAGAAAGGGAACGATGGTGATGTCTAGGCTTCAGCGGTGGAGCGCTAACGGCGGTGAGCTTCAACTGGAGGAGGGAGGTGGTGGTCGGGCGGGAGGTGGTAATGGCGGTGTTTTCCATTGAACTCGAGCTGGTTCCCTTGGTTTGGAATACAGGTTGGACGGGGAGGTTGCTGGAGGGGTGGTTCGCTAGAGGCAGGCCCAGTCCACACAGCCAACAATGGAAGAGACGGTGGCAGCAGTGGGTCATTCCCAATCAGGGTATTTCCTCCATTTTTTTTGTTTTGTTTATGCTATATTTCTATTGTTTTTGGTTGTTTGGAGTGGCGTAAAAGAGGTGGTCTTCCGACCTTTGAGTTTACTTTCGACTGTAAACCTACTATTTAGCGATGGGGTGTGTGCTTTGAGTTGGCTATAATTGCATCTAGGCTAGAGTATTAGTACCCTCATTTGGGTGAAATTGGTTCCAATCCATTAGTTTTGTCTATCGACTTTCTTGGAGTATGTTTTTGAGCTGCTGATAAGCTCTATTATTAGTATCGAGCTCGCTTTCTATTATGGGTCTTATCGTCGTTAATTATCTATATGCTATGACTGTAATATGGTGAATTCAACCTGTATCTAGAATCTTTGGTGCCTAATGGGTGACTGTTTTGAATCTTTGTTTGTACTAACTTATTAGACGAATGAAGATTAAATATTAAACAAAAAAAAATAAATATAACTATATTATGATTTAATAAAAAGAAAAATTCTTAAATTTTTTATGTTGTGGAATTTAAAAAAAAAATGTTTTATGATGTGTTTCAAATGATTTCTTTATTCCCTAAAAAATTATTTCTTTATTTAATCAAAATGGCAAAATAATTTTAAAAAATAACTACGTTTTCTACAGGACAGTTCCATATATTCCGACCGGGCTACAGCCCGATCCTCTCAGTAGGGTAAGCCCCACAAGGTGGGTCCCACCTCTGGTGGGACCCACCCCACTGAGAGGGCCGCGCTGTAGCCCAGTCAAAAAAAAAAGTTTTTCTTTTCTACATGGGAAAAGATGCGATAGTGTGCCCACTAAATGCACTACAAGTGGTGCTCAATAATTCACCATCCAGATGTAATCTAATAGTGTTCTATGCACACACACTCATATTATAAAATCTCTTTTCACGTAATTTTCAGTTTTTAATTAATTTCCTTATTGCTTCTATCAGCTTTTTTTATGGAAGAGTTTCCACAAAACAATAAAAATGAAATGAAAATTAAAACCCTAATTCTGCAATTCTCATTGAGAAAAAAACCCACTGCTCAAACACACATTCCTTAAGCATATAAAATACTGAAAATAAAATGAAATTCAAAACCTGATTTTTTTGCAATTTATGGTGAGAAAAAAAAAAAGAAACTAACTCTTTATAACCGAGACAAGCGATCGGTGCCAATCCATTAGGGAAAAAAATCAGAGTTGATGGGGAAGACATGGGTGATGCTTTTGGTGAGACGGTCTTCAATGGTGGCTCCCATTTGTTCTAGTTTTTGCTTCCATGCCCTATTGATTGTTTTCATAGTCAAAGACAAACTAAAAGTGACCGGTTTCTTACAACGAGAAAAGGAGTAACCTTAAATGCAATTGCCAACGGCGACAACTCTCTTACAAAAGAATTCGCATCTTCATTACAGATTGCATATCTTCTCCTTTTGTGAATTCAGATTATTCATTTATTGTGCCGAATTCGTTCTTCAATTTATACATTTGACTGTTGTTTTTTTGCGCTATGTGTGCGCACGCTCTATATTTTGGAGCTTTTGTGTTTTGTTTTGTGTTTCTATTGGTTTCTATTGAATGAATTTCATTGAAAAATAATTTCTGTTGGAGACTTATAGGGTGTTTAGCTAGTGGTGGGAACCATTTTTACTATAATATGTGAGAACTATTGTGATACCCGTTATTTTCCTAACAGGTATTAAGGTAATTATATTAAATTTTTGGTGTGTTAATCAAAAATTTGTTTCATTTAAAATCTATTTCACAATATTTATTTTTACTTTTTTTTAGAATTTTTGAAAATTTTCTATACTTATTTAGTATATTTACCAAAACGTCATGGTAGAGCATCATTTATTGTCCTTTATATGTAATGGTTAAAAATAAATAAATAAATAAAAGGTAAGATTTATCAAACAAGTTACATGCCTTGATTCCCCGTAGAGGTCTTATCCCTTTTCTTTTCTTTCTTTTTCTGAGTCTCCCAATAAGACTATTCACTCACATGTCCAAAGCCATCGACTCCTAAAACATATCAGACAACTCATTTTTCTTCACATTTCACACCACTTACCATTTCTCTCCCCCTTTCTATTTCATCTGTTTCCTTCATTTTCTCAATTTGATCAAAAAGTTCCATCTCAACTCAGGATCTCTTTCTTCAAGCAAATAGTCAAGCCTAAAAACAATTTCTCAAAAGAACAATGTAGAGTTTCTAACCAAAAACCTAAATTATTCTCTGCCTTCCCTTTATTCTAAATTACTATGTTTAAATTATATAATTGTTCTTTATTTCAAGAACTAGGTTTGTACTTTTGTGTGTATGCAAATTGAATTGTATTTGTTTTGAGTTTGAACAATTTCCTATGTAGATCATGTTTTTATAAAGTGCTGTAAAAATCAATGTTTGAGAATTTTAAACATGTTTTATGCTTAAAAGTTTGGGGAAAGAGATTTACATTTTTCTTGGTATGATAATCTATGGTTTCTATGTATTTTTCATGTTCTAGGAATTGTTAAAACAAGTCAGATTGAGCTTTGAAGCTCAAAATCTTTAAAAACAGAAAACTAAAGTTTTCTAGATTTTGCCTCAATTAGCAGGCTGGACTCTATTAATCGATAGGTTGAGCTTAATCGACAGGCTGATCAAATAATCTCAATTTATATATTTTTCACCGTTTTGTGTTACAAAATGTTTCAAATATTTCATATAAATGATTATGGCACACTAATAAAAATAGTAGAACAGATGGTAATCGGTGTGACTATGGATTAGGAATTGAGTTAAAGTATGGTAATTTAATGCGTCGTAGGATAACGAAGTACTTGGAGCTTACATGGTGAGTTTGATATCGTGAGCTGGAAGATATTAGCATGGTATTTACTAAGAGGTAGAGATTCTATTACTCATCTTTTGTGAGGTTTTGATAAATTAAAATTTGTTGTTTTATGTTGCAAGATATGTATATACTATCTTGAAGGTATATGATTATATCTATAACATGATAATGTGGAACTCGTCCTATATTGTACAGCGAGGAACATAATGATGTGACACATGTTATAAATTAAAAATCATGGTTAGGAAGACTAACTCTATAAATAACGGATGAATATAGAGAAATTATGAGACGTGAAGACGGCGGCGGTTACGTCATTGGGCACGAATACCCTAAATGATAAAATAGGGAAAAGATGATGACGCTTCTTTGGGCGAAAGTCCCATAACATTGTACAAGAATCGACTTGGTGAGGACTCGAGGCTTGATGTCCCCTCACCAGAACACCCTTGGAATGTTTAGAGGGTGATTAAGCGCGCCCATTTAGGTTTCGTTGAGTTGAGTGATATGAAATTCTATTGCATAGTGGGTACAGATGAGCATAATTGAATCATAAATTAATATGTATATATATATATATATGTATGAAACTTGGTACGAATGATAATAAGATATCCACTGGAATTGAATATGATAAAATTGACAAATAATGATGAGAACTAACTAACCATATATGTCTAAATGTGGTAAGGATAAAAACCTAACGATGAGTAATGGTTTTCTCTACTGAGCATGTTGTCACTCATTCCCTTTTTATTTTCATCTTTTCAGGACTCACTAAGTGTGAGGTGGTTACGAGGAAAATAGTTGAGGAAGCTCTGTAGCTATATTACATTGGGATTGCTTCAATTGTTAAGAATGTTTTTTATGATAATGTAAGCATCGATTGTTACTTTCTGTGACTATATTAAGATGCGTTGAATGTTGAAATGAAGATGATGACAGTTTTATATTATTAAAATTTAAGGTGCTACATTAAACTGTGGTTTATTTATTTGTTTATGTTTTTATTTTATTTTGAGAGTTTTTATTTAAGTCCCGAGCAAATTACTTTGATGATTTATTTTTATTTTCTAATCTTCATTTTATTTAATAAAAACTGTTAATCCCCAGCTAGGGGCGTTACTGCTATACATTATAGCAACTTTTTTCTTCTTTTTACTGTAACATGTGAGAATTTTACACTGTTTATAATTGAGTTTGTGGTTCACACCGCTCCTAGCTAAATGCCCTCTTAATTACAAGTAAAAAGAAGTTTCACAATCTTATGTGATTGTTCATAATCACTCTACAGACACCATTGTTGAAGATGTCAAACCCAAAAAAGAAAAATCACAGTTGGATCCAAAACAGTTTTCATATTCATAAATTCAATACCAAAAAAGTCAAATGTTAAGAAGCGCAAATAAAAGAAAATCTTCTGCCATTTTCAGTCCGTCTATAAATTTCCCAAACCAAACAGGCCCAAATTTCATCTTTTCTCTGGAAACTCTCATCCTCTCTCTCTAAAAGCAGAAGAATAAACCTTTTTTTCTTTGAAAGTGGCAGAAGAATAAACTCAATAAAGGAAAAGAAAAATAAGATTCATTAGAAAAAGAGGAAGAAAAAAAAAGAAGACTTCAGCCTTCGATGCATCGTCGTTTTGCATTTGAGCGTGTCCACGTGTCCGTCTATAGTGCACTACGAATAGTATGCCCGGACCGCTCACTACCACATATTCCCTCTTTTTGCATTGTTTATTTCGCTTTCTTAAACTTGTTTTTTCTCTAGGCCAACAACGTCTTTGCGGCAACACGTGTAACATGTCCATCGAAATCCAATGGAATTCCAGCTTGGACGATTTAAAAAAAAGTTATGGAGAAATGTCTTTGTCACTTTGAGAGTGTTTATTTCAACTAAAAGATGTGCCAAGTACCACCAAAAGTCAAGATGGCATCATTTCTGGGAATTGTAACTTCAAAAAGGTTATATTAATTAACAATCAAACCGCACATGCTTTGGGAGACGTATTATTTAAAACAGACGTGGTGTTTAAAACACGGTAGTGATTATTAGTTAGAATTATTTTTATTATAATATATAAAAATTTTATATTATAATATTTTTTTAAATTATTATTATAATATATAAAAATTTTATATTGTTTATAATTAAATTTGTGATAAAAATTATGGTTTTTATTACTACGTTAAATAAGGGTAGGGTTAAATTAACCATTAATTAAAGAGTGAGAGAAAAGGGGAGAACTTTGATAGTTTGCCCAAGGCAAAGCGAGGGGACAGACAAGCATTTCTTTTCTTTTTCTTTTTTTTTTTTGGACTGACAGACAACGTTTATAGTTTGTCCTTGGCAAAGCGAAGGGACAGACAAGCATTTCTTTTCTTTTTTTTTTTTTTTTGAACTGACAGATAAGCATTTCAATCACAACATGATTGGTGATTTTCAAAGGTAAACTTTTTCAATTCATAAGGCCCACCCCCACAATAGATTTTCTTTTTAAACTATATAGAATGTTATTTATAGACATCCTTGTTAAAAATAGCATTTTTTTAATTTTTTAAAACTGTTTTTTTGTTTTATTTTTTAAAATATTTATTGTTTTACCTATTACAATTCAATTTTAAAAATTAAAAACCTTGACACACTCTCTATTCTTTCATAGGGTGTGAGAGGAGAGAGTAACTTTGACTTTAATTAATCATCAGTTTATAATTTTAATAAATGGTGTGTTAAAAGGTATTTTAAATAAATTGAGGCATCCAAAGGTCACTTTTGTAAATTGGCTTAGATTTTTTTTTAGGAGCCCCCGATTTCGAGAAACATGATTCACGATTCATGATTATTTATGTATTTTTATAATAATCTGTTTTGGTGGCATGAGTCAAAAAGCTAATATCCACTAAACAATTATGGTTCAATTATTTTGATCTTATCCAAAATAGAGTTATATTTAAAACTTATCACTACTGTATGATCACATAGTTTATAAAGAAGGAATATATATAGAGACACACACACGTATATATATATATATATATATATATTATTATATTTAACAGGCTGCACAGGTTATCTGAGCGGAGTACTTAGAAGAAAAAAGTATTTATGAAAGTAATTGGCTATTCTGTATTTTTTTTAAAAAATTGTTTGGCACGCTAGTTTGAATCAAGAAACTATGAAGCTCTTACATGCTAAAAGCTTTCTCATGCTATAGTATTTGAACTAAAAGTTTTGATTCAAACTAATGTGTCAAACAAGTCTATATCTGTTTTATTTTTCCGTCCCTTTGATTATCTCTTCTATTATTTATTTGACACATTATTCAAACTCAACGACGACTTAAACGTAAATAGAACTTAAATATTAAAAGCAATTAAGTAATTTATTTATGTGTCAAAATTTAATTGGGAGGATAGTCAAAAGAACATGAAAATAGAATAGTGAATCTTAATTTGTACAAAATATCATATTGGATTACATCATCCGTGCCACATTGCAAAAAAAGTGGCTAACGCTTAATTATATTGCAATAAATTTTAGAGGAATTCTCATAAATGATATCTTTAAAGATTTACTTTTTATAAATACTACATATGTTTATTTGTTGTATGACTTAACATATAATATGAATGATAGTGTGACATAAATTTTTTAAGTGTGACATAAATAAACATAACCCTTAAAGGTATGGGATATGATGTAATTTTCTTTAAATTTTAAACAGTGTATATATGTGTGTGTGCGTGTATATATATATATATATATATATATTTGTAACTAATAACTAGAATCATTTATAAAATAGCAGTTGATCTATAGGGAAAAAAAAATTTCAGATGTTCAGATAACGAGATGGAGAATTACCAAATCTCCACACCTCTCTTTTTCAAAAAAAAAAAAAAAAGAAAAAAGTAAAGTATCTCATCATATTTGTCTTAATCTTTATTATTTCTAAAAAAGCAAGGAACTCAAAGAACCAAAAAAAAAAAAAAGAAGAGTAAAGTATCTCATCATATTTATCTTTATCTTTATTATTTCTATAAAAGCGAGTAACTCAAAGAACAATATATGTCGTGGTGGGTAATGGCTGCAAGAACCGAAGATGCTAAAATTCTTTATACACGTCTTCATTAAAAATCAATTTACATTACTTTTTAGAAGGAATTTTGAACTTCTTGACAATCCCACCTTGAAAAGCAAAAGAAACAAAGCTAGAATTTTTTGTTTTAAATGATTTCCTTTATAGATGTTTGTTTCTAAGTTCTATAAACTATTCCTTTCAAAAAAAAAAAAAGTTAACGCTATCGAATATTCCAAGGAATAAAAAATAAAAAAAATTTGCAAGCACTAACTCTATTTATAAATAGGTCACAAGTGAAATGATGCAAAGATAAGTGGGAACAATACGTTTACTAAATATTAAATTATGAAAACACGATGTTGTTTCCGATTCCATGATAGCATGAGCTTATTTTATTTTATTACTGTTTTTTCTTTATCTTTCTCTCCCTCAATCGATGGTAACAAAGATTTTCATCTCAATGTCATGCACATTATTTTTTGATAATAAATTTGATGTAATTTGAGAGCGAAGCTTAGCCTTTTAATTAGTTATTACATTTTTTTTGTCAACCTAAATCAAAGTAATAATATCTTAAACTTCAATCCCTAAAATATCCCTTATCTTCTATGAAAACAAAGTTCTTTAATTAATATTGTACATCTACTCTCATTTTTGACTTTAGGATCTTAATTAAGTTTATTCTCTTAAAAAGAAAATCAAAGAAATAAATTAATTTAAATGACTGGTCCTCATATCTTAAGTTCGTTTGGGAAATACGTTAAAAAAATAAGTTCTAACTGTTAAGGTGTAAAGTTCTCACATGCTATATTGAAAAACAAAAATTCGCTATAGTATAAAGCTTTCATATAATACAATGTTTAAGTAATAATTTTAAGTTGTAACATTTTTCTCAAACGAACTTCTTTATGTCCACATGCATCCTCTCAAAAACAAAAAAAAAAAATCTTTATGTACACAGGGTGTAACTTTCCACCCACCACGATAGGTGAGATTGAATATAATGAGTTTGAGGAAACATTTCATATCTATTTAAAAGCTTGATTTAGGTCACGGAGAACAACAAAAAAAAACGTGATCCAAAAGTTTTATTACTCCCCTGTTAAACTTCAAATACAAACACTTCAAAAGCATTTGAAAACGTTATTAGAACTGTGAGTTAGAACTAAAGTACCGTAACATATAAAAGCTTTACATTATAGCATAATTTTGTTTTATACTGTAGGATATGAGAGTTTTGCATTATAACAGTTGGAACTTGAATGTTGAAATATGAATGCCAAATGCCCTCTTCAAGTATTGGTCTCTCTCTCTTTTTTTTCCGCCGAAAATTAGACTTCTAAATTTGTGGGTTTAGAGCTTGTTTAAGAACATAGATTCGATTCAAATGTGAAATGCAAAACAATGTAATGATTTAAATATTACAAGAGAAAATAGGATGTTTGAGAGAGTGTTTTGAACTTTAGAGTTCAAATCACATGTGATATAAAGTTTTCACATACTACAATTTACGGTTCAAATTTTGAAGCTGAAAATTTTCACCCAAACATCTTAATTATAACAAAATTAACATGAATCAAAACTTTTTGATTCATATCATGTTCTAGACGAGCTCTTTGTATAGTGTGTTGCTTCCATTCATAACATATGAAAAACAAAGCCCCAAAAAAACTATGCAGTATAATGAAATGATGTTTTGGTATAATTTAGAGATGTTTGAAAAGTTAGTTCGAACTTGAAGTTAAAACTTAAAAATTATATTATATAAATGCTCTATATTAAAGCTTTTCAATGTAGCATATGAGCTTTACACTTGATAAACTTTAACTTTTTTTTCTAACAAGCTTCCCAAACGGTCTCTTTGGCGTGGCTACCACTAGGATCAAGGGTCAGGGGACTGTGGACCAGGACAGAGGTATCGGTTGATAATGACCCTAAAACCTGGAACGAGAACTCGACAGGGTCCAGTACATTCAATAATGCCAAACTTAAACCCAACAACAAACGAGAGCCACGGGCTTGGTTGGTGCTTCTCTCTCAGTTTAAATTCATCCAAACGCACCATAACTGCAAGTCTGCAACTTTTCAAGAGTAGTAATAGCAACAATCAAGTGGCCACATACTTGTAAATATACACTTTTCGGAGTCTGTTTGCGGTTATAACAATGCCTCTGGCTATTTTTTTAAGATTGGCCACAAATGTCGATGACTTATTGATGGATGGTCGTGTCATATCGAATATCCAAAAGCAAACCGCCGCCAGATGAAATAACGGATGGAAAACAGTTAATAGAACAGTTTGAACAGAAAAGGCTATATAAAACTCTTATATACTATAGTAAAAAATTACAATATAAAGTTTTTATATGCTACAGTTTTTAGACTTAAACTGATAATTTAAACTACTCATTCAAACACTATATAAGCTATTTCATATTTACTTGATAAAAAAAAAAGCTATGACATAGTCTTTAAAAATCAAATTTTAATTGTTACAGCATAAAACTCTAATATATTAGAATGTAAAATAAAAGCATATTATATTGAAAAACTTTCATGTACTGCAATATTTAACTTTTCAAGCGCACTCTAAGTTGACACACATTACACATACGTGGCGTGATTTGGTTCTTTATATTATTATTGCATACATAGCAAGCTTGTTTAGTAAAATCGAAAGATATGACTACGTGGTGTAGGTTTTTCTTTTTAATGTCTTTTTTGAGGTTATTGAAAATCTCATGGTATTTTACAAATGAGTACCTTGGTATAGAAAATTTATGCTCAAGTTATATACTTTCTTGGTCAATCATCATTTTTGTCGCAAAAGACCAAAA
Source organism: Artocarpus hirsutus (assembly GCA_946598075.1). Taxonomy (NCBI): domain Eukaryota; kingdom Viridiplantae; phylum Streptophyta; class Magnoliopsida; order Rosales; family Moraceae; genus Artocarpus; species Artocarpus hirsutus. Next base: position 36,971 of record CAMOHE010046939.1, read on the forward strand.
CATCCTTAACAAAAACGTAAAAGGAAAAAATAAAAAAAACTAAAGAAGTTCATAAAGATATATAAATTATAGTTTTGAATCACATATATTTTGCAGATAACAAAAAAAAAAAAAAAAAAAAAATTGTTGATGGCCCTATTTTTGAACAAGGTCTTTTCATTAGGCGCAGTCCATTATCCTTTGGCGGTGGACCTTATTGGTGGGCTACGAGAAGATGGATAGACTCATCCATCCCTTGGCCCATATCAACGTTGGGGAATTCTTACAAATACCATTTTTAAAATTTACATTATCACATCTATTTACTTATGGCATAACTTAGTATGAAATATGAATGATATTATAACATAAAATTTTTTAAATATAACATAAATAAACATAATTTTAAAAGTATGACATAACATGTAATTTTCTCTATCAATCTTGGTTCCATTTGTGAGGTCACGAGGTACTTTGATACTGAACGAGTGGGTGATGGAGAAATAATCCTGAAGACTGCCCGTTTACATCCTATCACTAGAAGCTTTTACTTTTCACTTTCAAATGCCACAAAAATAACCCAAAAAAGTCTATTCTCTTACCCTTGACAAGCCCAAAGTTTATCCCCACCTTGACGGCCCCAAAGGCCCAAGGAAAGGCCTGTTCTCTCAAAAAATTTATAGTTTGATAGCCAAGAATGATAAGAACACTGTTTAAATTTAACAAATAAATAAACAGTTCTAACCACTCTCCCACTCCTAAATTCCTTAAGAATCAGTCCTTAGAACTCGTTTTAGTGATAACCAGTGTAACTTGTTAGAAAAACTTGCCCTTCTTTAGAGGAGCACTCGTCTGTTTAGAGAATAAACTGTCCAACCAGAGAACAAAAGGGCATAATATTGATCACCTTGGAACAGTATCCCTGGTCCCCCGTCGGAAAAAAAGGTCCCCTGTCGGAAAGGCGGCCAAGTGTTATCATAAATAGGCTATACTATCATTAGTTAGTGACCCCTCTTGATGTTTATCAGATCCACATAAGGAAATAATGACAAAATATGAAGCATCCTTTAGAACCTTCCAATTCTTGGGTGGAACACCTTACCAGACACTGAATGACAAATTGAGCATCCTCTACCCTACATCTAAATCTTATTACACAAAAACGAGAAGGAATGACAAATTGAGCATCCTCTACCCTATATCTAAATCTGTATTACACAAAAACAAGGAATGACAAATTGAGCATCCTCTACCCTACATCTAAATCTGTATTACACAAAAACGAGAAGATAGAGAGAGAGAGAGAGAGAGAGAGAGAGAGAGTTGAGTGGATGAAGAATTATGAACGATGTTTGGAGCTGTGTCGTTTGCTTACATTGGAGGTAGGGTACATGGTACAAATGTAGGGGAAAACATCATTTTGAAATTCTTTTGAGGGACATTTTGGTCTAACATGGTCTCGACTGAGAAAAATTAAAGGTTGATTGAGTAAATTTTTAATTTGAAGGAATTAATAATTATATGCAGCAGCCTAAAATGCAACATTTAACCTTTTTTGACTCTTTAAAGTATATTTTGTCATCAACATCGACTGTTCACCGAAAAAAGATAAATTGAGTGTAAATATCTAATATGCAGGTATATATTACATGCAATGGTTTAAAATAGAGATTATAATTTTTCTATAACCTCAACGGAAAAAAGCCATAGAATTTATAATGAAATTTAGTTTCTCGTGTGTATTCCAGTAGATTAATGTGTACCTGTTACTTTTTTTTTAAATTGGAAAGGACAAATTATTTGCTTACGTAAAATACATTTTATGGTTGTAGGTATAGCTTTGTGATAAAATCCCACCCGATAAATCACACCCGACTTTGTAGTAAAGAGTTCAAATTTCTACCCTAAGTTAAAAAAAAAAAGGAAAAAAAATCCACCTTGGACATTGTAAAGACGAATAAAAACTGGCATGGTTACACCAATGCCTCGATGGTTTTGGCGACAAGGACGTCCTTTTATAATTAATTCAAATGGGAAAATTAAGTAACACAAGCATTCTTAAGTACAAGAATAACGAACGATCAATCTCTACAAGCACTCCTGAAATTAGCAAAACTTCAATTATTTGACATGAATTGAGAAATTATAGGCCAACCGATCTTTATCCAAATCCAATAATATTAATTATCTCATCTCTTTTAGAAATCAACCTGCTCTACGTTGGACATGTACGTTATATGCTCGCACTATGATCTCACGTCGAAACTATATATACGGTCTCTTAATATTTATAAACTACGTACGGACACATGATCT